>CAMOHE010043168.1:0-11946 GCA_946598075.1 Artocarpus hirsutus
GCCACTATGGTGGTGAATTACATATGTTTTGCCTAGGAAAAGAAAATGGTATTCTTTCTGGTCGACCTATTGAAATTGTTTTGGTAAGATTATATTTTTATTAAATTCTCATTTAATTATTTATTCATTTATTTGTTCTAGCTCGTTTTCCATATATTCATCTGATTTACAAAGTCTCTTTTAAAGTTAAATATTTTCCAAATATAGTCCTACTGAGCCTTTCGCTCACGCTTTTATTTGTTTTAAAATCTTACCCATAGGTGGACAACAACTTAGAATCGGAGAAGAGTCCACTGACCGGACTTACAATCAGTAGAAGATTTGGATAGGTTGTACTGTAGCAAGTAAGGCATGTAAACTCTTAACTTTTCTTTTCATGGACTATGGTTGTATTGTAATATTGTCAGTACTACATGTGTGTGTACAATATGTAGGCCAGTGGGACCCATACTCGTTCCACCCCATATTTTAAGATTTTTATTGTTCTCTTTATTTGTTTAATTACTTTGATGGTTTATTTTATTTCCTTAATTTATTTTATTCAAATCAGACGATTTTAAAATTATCTCATTTTTATTAATAAATCTAATTCTTAAACTCAATTTTTAACTAAATCTTTATTTAATTATCCTAATTAAACCTCCACGTCACCTCCTGTACTCCGGGGCGTGACAGTGCACAAGTCATGAGCCTGGTGGGACCCAACGCACATTCCTCCCTCATTATTATTTTATCATTTTACTTCATCCCCTTTTGTTTTATCTTACTTGTTTAATTATTGTAAATGTTTGTTTAGAAGGGTTTTGAATTATCACCTATTTCTTAATTAATTAAATTCTTTCACTTGTGTTTCAATTAAATTTTTACTTAATTAACTTAAATAACCCGCCACGTCACCTCCCGTGCTCCGGAGCGTGACTTACTTTGCCATCTGAATTTTAAAAATCGTCATTTTACCTCTAAACTTTTAAAACTTATCACTTTGTCTCTTAAATTTTTGGTTTTTTGTTCAAATGGACGAATTAAGCCCACATGATTCGCTCATAGGTCACATGTAATGGCAAAATGGGATTTTATTATTCTTAAGTTTTGTTTCACATTTAAACCCAATTAATGCCTCTGTTTTTTTTTTTTCATTGAACTCTCATTTATGAAGAATTTGTCTATATGTTTTTTCTTATTTTTTATGCGTAACTTATTTAATAAGTCAATATTATTTTGCTATTTGAATTTGAATACTAAATAAGATGAGTTACGCATTAATGATAAGAAGATATTGGTAAACAATATCGGTAACAAATATGCACACTAATCCTTCTTAAATGATAGAAAATAAAAAAAAATTAAATGAAAATGTAAACGTAAAACAAAACTTGAGAGTAATTAAATTTCATTTTTGCCTTTATAGATGACCCTTGTATGAATCACGTTGGAACATAAAATTGAATAATAGGAGGCAAAATAAAGAGCTTTGAAACAAAGATAAAATGGTAATTTTTAAAATTTAGAGGGGATAAAATGAGAAATTTTAAAAGTTCAGAGGGTAAAGCGTGCCGGACCAATGCTACATTACTTATTTAATTTGAGCGATATGGATTAAATCTAAAAGGAGGTCTAATAGTTATAAGGTATTTCTAATTAAAAGGAATATTTTCAAAAGGTAAGATATGATAATTGGTGGAACTCCTTTTTCAATTTTATGGAAATGTCAAAAAAAATCTCTTCCCCTCTTCCTCTCTCATTAAACTTCTCTACAGAGTTTTTGGAGTGACGAAAAACTTTTGTCATTAAACTAATATCCGTACACTGTGAGCATGAATATCGGGGTTCTACTTACCGTGAGTTTGACACATAGAAAACATGGATCATATTTGTTCATGGTATTAGAGTCATTTTCATGACCCTCATATCATATTCATATGGAGGAAGGTTGGTGAAACCATCACTATGAAAAAAAAAAAAATTTTCCAACTTTGTGAATTTACAACTGATTTTTGTTTCTAATTTTATACTCATTATTTGGCTATGAAATTTTCATACGTGATAAATTTTGGCTTCATTAGCCTATTGTTACAATTTTGTAATTTTTGATTAATGGTTTAAGAAAAACGTTCAATCAAAATTAAGAAAGTTATTACCTTTTTTATTCTTTTGATGTGTTATTGGTCTGGCTAGATTTCCTCTGAATTTATCTTTTGCATTAATAAACATTTTGCGTAAAGATAAATTTGAATGACAAAGTTATGGTTCCCCAAATTTTGGGACTTTTTGCAAAATTTCAAAACAATGGTTTATGATTTTAACGCCAGTGCACAAAATAATGGTTTATAATTCCAAATTTTTCTAAATCAAAATAAATTTATTCTAAAATATTAGAATTAGAGACTGTGTGTTTTGGGGAGAGTGAGCTTTGTTTTGAATGCATAAAAATTTATATTTTTGCATATAAAATTATTTTATGCTATTTGAAACCTTTTGTACAGAAGTTGTTGCATTATAATATTATTATTTTTTATTGGTTTACTTAGGTAATGTGGCCAATCTACTATTACATTTATTGGATTAGACAATGCAAAAGAGTTGACTCTTTTTTAAAAAAACCGTTATGTAATATTCTAAAAAAACCATGGCGTAGACCTGTTTGTGTTTCGGAAATTTGTATGCAAATATTAGATGACAGTTTTATTGAATTTTCGCCAGACAAATAGGTCTAAGCAAGAGAATAATACATATATATAAATATATATGCCCCACTTTATTTACATTATTATTTAAAAAATACGCTTGTTACAGTACTAAGCTAGTTGAAATGATGAGATTTTGTACTAAGCATTATAGATAGTGTTGTTATAAAATTGCAAGTACACAATATCGTATGAACAAGTAATATAATGATAAGCAAGAAATTGTTCCCACAAGAATCTGTTACTAATTTTCATTAAAATCTACAATTGTATCAATCTATTTTTATTTGAATGGTCAAATTTTTAACGTCTTGAAATTTAATTAAGTGGTTTTAGTGTACAAAATAGTGAATTAGTATGCTATGATGTATTTTTAAACTTATTCTGACTACTTTGTGATATTTCTAGACTAATGTTATTTCTAATTATTTTAATCAATCTAAATATTTTTTATTATTTTTATTTATTATTTTAAATTTTGAAACAAAACAATTTGACAAATGCCGAATATACCTCTTTTTGCAAAACCGTGGGTGACACACGGTTTTCATACAGTGAAACCATCCACATTTTCTTTTATTTAAACCCTCCTTTCCCTCTCTCTTTCTCTCCTCACTCTCTCGTCTCCCTCTTTCTCTCTCACTATCTCTCTTTCTCTCTCTCTTTCTTTCAAATTTTTTATTCTAAATCAAGTTCAAGCTTCGGTTTTTAATGGATTAGAAGCTTGAGAACACGTTTAAATAATCATAAACTCGATTCAAAGATTCAATCCAGGTTGGTTTTGAAATTCTAAACTTTTTCTAAATTTTTCAATTGTTTTAGTATTTTGAAATCCAAGCTTCCTTAAGCTTAGAAAAACTTGAATCTAAGTTAGAGGAAACAAAATTATCTAGAACCTAAGCATAGTTTGATGAAAAACGAATTCGAATCAAGATTTTCTATCTTTCTTATTTTTAGTTTTTTTTTTAGATTTTTCTATGCAAACCTTGTTTAAATTAGCTTAAAAGTGTTCTATTATGTTTTTCTATCTTCTATGAGTGTTTTATATGCTTGGGATTTGAGAAATAGATTGAAAATGAGAATTTGGGCTCGGGGAGGCCGAAATGCATGCTTGGACAATTTTAAAATTTTCTGACTTTGGTAGGCCGAACTTCATGTTCGGTAGGCCAGATTCATGAATCCAGTGATCGGACTCATACCTTCGATAGGCTGAACTTGAAAAAGTTTGGCAGATCAGACCTAGATGGTCAGTAGGCCGAACTACACAGGTCAGCAGGTCGGACTAAGGAGACCGGTAGGTTGACCGAACATAGTAAAAATATATTGTTTTTCATTTGTTTTCACTATCTCGAACCCCAATTGAGATTTTAATCTTGCAATATGATTTTATAAACACAAATAGCACGCTAAGACACCATGAGATAGCTTAGTAATGTAGGATATCTTAAGCTAGATACTGATAAACCTAGTTTATATTTAAGGTTGTTCGTAGTTCCGTGGAGCTAACATATAGTAGAGCAGGACTGTGATGCTAAGTCATAACACCAGATATTGAGGTAGGACTTCTACCGCCCTCCTTGGTAGCCAAGTTTTTAAAATGATTTTGGCCTCAAAATGATTTCTTTCAAAATAATTTTTCAATGAATGATTGAAAAGTATTTTTATTAGTTGTTTTCACAAACAGTAGAATAAGGCAATTTCCATAACGAACCGCACAATAAATGTAAATGACTATACTTCGTAAAATGAGATTCTAATAATTACAGAAAGGTATAGATGGGCATGATGTCATACTCAGAGATTGGGTCATGTAGCGTGCGACCTTGGGGGCTAGTCCTGAAACCTAGCTGGTCCACTTTGGTGGTGATAATTATGGTTTGCCTAGGAAAGATAAAAAGGTACTTTCTAGACAAACTGATTTTGATAAGATTAATTCACATGAATTTAACTATTTATATCCGTTTTCTAATTATATTTCTTAAAAGATAAATTTTATATTTAAATTATTTATCTATTTTTGAGCATAGTCCTACTGAGCCTTTCGCTTATTTTTTATTTATTTTCAAACCTATTCCCTTCTAGGTGGAATTCAGTTTAGGATTGATGGAGAGTCTGCCGATCGAACTTATGAGTAGTAGAAGACCTTGAGTAGGTTAATAGTATAACTTAAACAAGGCATGTATTAATTTAACTTCTCTTTATATTTTGGACTATGGTAGTAATTTAAATATTGTCGATACTATATGTGTGCACAAGTTGTGGGCCCAGTGGGACCCAATGCACATTTCTCTCTCTTTATTGATTTATTTCATTTTGTTTCATCTTACTTGTTTAGTTATTATAAACATTTGTTTAAAAAAGTTTAAAATTGTCACCGTTTTCATAATTAATTAAACTCTTTAACTTGTGTTTTAATTTAAACTTTAACTTAATTAACCTAATTAACCCACCATGTTAACTCCCGTACTCTAGGATGTGACAAAATGGTATCAGAGTCCTAGATTATGAGCCTTTGGAATTGTGCACACATAGGAATGATAATAAAATACCACTGATAGTCTAATTTTGATTTTAGAAGTGAGAGAATGGCACCAAGACATCATTCATTTGCTGCTGATACAAACCTGGGAAATGAGGAAGGTATGATGGAGACAATGCTTGCTACTTTTCGACAGATGGTAGTGAGGGCAAGACCAGAGGATTTCGAGGCTAGGCATTGACACGTGTATCTTAAGGAGTTTTGGTGTGCATCCGTTTTGACTTTCGACTAAAATGGGGACCTACAAGTGGCTGAATATTGGTTATATTCAATCGTGAAACACTTGGATGCCCTTGGCGTGCCAGCAGAGTATCGTGTGGAGTTTGCAGCCTACAAATTTGAAAGTGGTGCCAACACTTAGTGGAAGCAAGCTAAACGTCTAGAGAACAACGGAAACATTAGTTGGGATAGGTTTGAGGAGCTATTCTATGACTGTTACTTTCCTCAAGGATATCGAGACCAAAAGGTGGCTGAATTTTATAGATTACAACAAGGTGATATGTCAGTTTGGGAGCACGAGACAAAGTTTAATGAGCTGGCTAGGTTTGCTCCATCTACAGTGGCATCGAAGCGTGGGAAGTGTATTAAATTCCAAGAAGGGCTTAAAGCTTCTATTCGATGGCAGATGGTTGCCCTACGACTTAGGAATTTTAGTGAGCTTGTGTCATCAACAGTATCTTTGGAAAGTGATTATACGTAATACTATGAGGGATCGAGCAAGGACGTTAGGAGGACCACAAAGAGTGGCAGGAGAAGCACCAACAACCGTCCAACGAGAGGAAAGAATCAACAGGGTAGCATGAATAGTAGGAGCAGCAGTTCATCCATAAGCGGGCCTAGCAATCCCTATAGCTTCGATTACCACTATTGCCAGTAGCTAGGACATATAAAGAGGAACTACCCAATCAGAAGTGCTCGTCTAGGACTTTAGGCCAAAGAATGTGCCAATCGTTAGCCTCAGCCTCAGACTCTACCTCCGCCTCAGCAATTCCCTCAACTGTAGTTCCATCAGTTCTTTCTCCAGCAATTGCCATACTTACCACAAGGACACCAGTCGTAGAACTTCTAGTGCAACACCCCTTAGTACCAAGCATCGAGCATAACTAGTGAGCAGTCTCCTCCACCGCAGCAATATCGGCCGACTAATCCAGGACCTAGCAATGTTGGTAGAGGAAAAGGGAAAGCTCCGATTTAGGTTCATACCATGACATGAGGAAGCTCAGATGCTTAGACTAGCAACGTAGTTGTCGATGATATGGTTCTAGTTTCTTAGTCCTTAGAGCATGTTTTATTCAATATTGGTGCCATTCATTCTCTCATTTTAAGTTTTTTTGTACATGCCTTGGGATTAGAGATAGAAGAATTTGATGAGCCTTTAGTTATAGCCTCACCCTTGGGGCGGGTTGTGTGTGAACCATGTATGTAAAGCTTGTAAAATGGAGATTGGGGGTGAGACTTTGAAGAGTGATTTGATTGTAATCCCCATGAGTTCATATGATGTAATCTTAGGGATGGACTGGTTGTCCAAGTGCAATGTAGTTGTAGACGGTCAACTTAGGAGAGTGACCCTAGTGTCTGATAGAAGAGCAACAATCACTTACCAAGGTGGTAATAATCGAATAATGAGTGAGCGTCTCATGAAGACATGTCTCAGAGGACGGAAGAACCTAGTTTGCTATGCTTTTCTCATGAACCTAGAAGGAGAGCCTAATGCATTGTGAAGAAGTGCAGCAATTTCAATAGTTGATGAGTTTGAAGATGTTTTCCTTGATGAGTTACTAGGATTACCACCTCATCGAGAGATTGAGTTTGGCATGAGTTACTTTTAGGAATGGCTCTGATTTCCATAACACCTTATCGAATAGAGCCAGCAGAGATGAAAGAATTAAGAAAGCAACTTTAGGAGCTTGCTGACAAGGGGTACATTCAAAATAGCCCATCATTGTGGGGAGCACCAGTTTCATTCGCTAAGAAACATGATAGGACCCTCAGGCTATGCATTGACTATTGACAGCTAAATAAAGTCACCGTGAAGAACAAGTATCCTCTACCTAGGATAGACGAGTTGTTCAATTAGTTGGGAGGCTTGCGGTATTTTTTAAAAATAGATTTACGTTTGGGATACCACAAACTCAGAATTAAAGAAGAGGATTTCCCCAAGACAGCTTTTAGGACTCAGTATGGACACTTAGAGTTTCTAGTGATACCGTTTGGATGCTCCAACAGCTTTCATGGACCTAATGAATAGGATATTTTGGCCTTATCTTGATCAGTTTGTGATCCTATTCATCGACAATATCTTGGTCTATTAAAAAACTTGGGAGGAGCATGATCAACACCTCAAGATCATGCTTCAGACTCTGTAAGAGCACTATTTGTACGCCAAGAAAGAAAAGTGTGAGTTTTGGTTGATAGAAGTCATGTTTCTAGGACATGTCATCTTCAAGCAAGGCATCTCAGTGGATCCGTCTAAGGTAGAAGTCGTAGTGGAGTGGGAACGACTAAGAAATGTAGCAAAAATCTATAGTTTCTTGGGACATGCAGGATACTATAGGAAGTTTTTGAAGGACTTTTCAAAGATAGCAACTCTGCTGACAAGACTAATAAGGAAGAATGTCAGGTTTGAGTGCGATGAAGAATGCAAATTTGCCTTCCTAGAGTTAAAGAATAGGTAGACTACAGCTCCAATGTTGATTATCACACATAATGATGAGCCGTATGAAGTTTGTACAGATGCTTCAAGATGTGGGCTTGGATGCATGTTAATGCAACATGGACGGGTGGTGGCATATGGATCAAGACAGCTACAACCTCATAAGCGAAACTATCCTACTCATGACATAGAGCTCATAGCAGTGATTCATGCACTGAACACTACTACAAAATGTGGATTCCATGACGGTTATAAACTGTCGTGGAAAAATTTCACGACTGTTAAAAAACCTTAGTGAAAACTTTTGTCGTGTAACAAGACCGAGTTTTCACGACGGTTTTTTACCATCGTGTAATAGAATAATTAGAGCGTGAGATCGGTAGGAGTGCTAATTTTTCACGACGGTTTTCTCCAAAAACCATTGTGGAATAAAGAGATTCCATGACAGTTTTCATAAAAAACCGTCGTGGAAGGTGGAGATTCCACGATGGTTTTTGGTGAAAACCGTCGTGGAAGGGGGAGCTTCCACGATGGTTTGCACCAAAAACTGTCATGGAAGGAAGAGCTTCCACGACGGTTTTCACCAAAAACTGTTGTGGAAATTTGGTATTTTTCAAAAAAAAATTCTCCCATAATTTCTATTTCCCATGGGATGGCTAGTTCCGTGTGTTATCCATTACATCAAGGCCCTAATTACATACAATAATTGCTGTATATTAAAATTTGCATTGTATTTACAAGATCATTTTACATTTGAGCTATTTTGAGCACTTTGTTAATCTACTATGACGTGTACCTATCTAAAAAGCACAAACCTATTTACAAATTGTACCCACTCTAATATAACTTCATGTATATCCGTATGTATATAAAAATCTTTTTTTCCTAAGGCATGTATACCACTTGTAATTATATCCCGCATGAAACGTAGAATTAAAAAACCACATTCTTTGTTTCCTTGTTGTCTTGGACACTTATGTTTAGAATATAACGTTTCGTTCGATCGGTTTGTGACACCGGTTCCCGCTTGATGCTTCTAATCGTTAAGCGCCCTAATAATGTATCATGTTTAAATAATAAATAGATGAATAGACGACACAATTATGTGAGACTAAAAGCAATTAATTTTATAAGACAATATAAATACTTACAATCTTGTGACTGATACGAAATCCTCACGTGGTGGGTATCCGAGGGGGTCAAACCAATATATTTGGTCCTCCCATGGCGAAATAAGTCCCAACATCCAATGTTCTCCAACGTTGTATGGCAAGAAGAATAATTTCCCCCTCGGTGCTTCAATTAATAGGTGGAGGAGCGATCTGGCACGCTCTCTATGATCACTCTGCAGGTCTCTTGTAGCACTTGAAACAATCGCTGGAGATATGAAGCCGAAATTTTGCGCCATGCCTTGAAGTTCACAATATTTTGCCAAAAAACTACAATAAAAAATATTACAGTGAATTATTTTAAAACACCTTACAACTCGACATATATATTTAAAATACTAAAATAAGGCTGGAGTTATCACCTAAGGTATACAAGGATACAGTTTGCCCTAATTTCTTCGAAGCTGATGAAGTCGTAAACGTCTTCATACCCCATATAGATAGGCAAATCATTGCCAGTGACATTTACCGGTATCGAGCACTAAATAGTCGACCCATTGCGCACGAAAGAATGTGCATATAGAGCTAACTGCATAAATTCTTGAGGTATTGAAGCGAAGTTAAATGCACGCAGGTGCTCATTAGCAACGGTTTGTCCTTGGCGTTGTTGAACCTTAGGTTGTGATTCTCTTACTTTTAGAGAGCTTTTCTTTCTTTGCCGTTTCTTTCCGCTTAGATCTTGGGGAACATGGCTAGGTGCTCGACTAGTCTTTGTCAATGTGATGACTTCAACTAATCTCTTTGGCCATGCGACAAAGCTTCCTGCTGCTTCACCCACAGTTGTTGCTTCAAGTGTTGGAACAGGCAATTCATCTATTCTAACTCTGATGGTAGTGATGCTAACACGCACTTTCTCTTCCTCTAATAGTCGTCCATGAACTGTATCAGTTCGAAGGCTCTCTATCTACACCTTCCTAAGTGCAACAAGTGTACACCCATCATTAACTCTATCCTTAACGAAGAGCCTACATTGTTCGGGCCCTTGACGAGGAGATCACAATTGGACTTCTAGAGCTTTTGGAGCTTTTGGAGCTCCTGGAGCTTCTAGAGCTTCTACTACAGTATTGAGAGGGTTACAACTAGCTTTGAAGCTGTTGCGTTGTGAGATGCTATCATCTGTCGACTTAGCACGTCCTTGGAAAATGAGCTTAGTCACAAGACTTCAGAGTTCTGCAATCTCCATCTGTATCTTCGACATTTGAGAATTCAATTTTGACGATCCTGGTTTGAGGTCGAAGTATTGAGACTGCTTCACATACTTTGATTGACCGCGAACACGTACTGAATGTTCCAGTTTCCCTAGTGCCCTCGACAAAATGTCATCATTACCGACCGATTGGAAGCTCCTTTGACTTTGTTGTGTTATGTATTCATCTTGTACAAGAACAACACAACCATGTTATTCAATCAATCCTTCATCCACCCGTAGTAAAATACAAATTAAATGTTCATGTTCAGTAGACTTACAATCAAGTTGGAAATCTCTGCTACTTTTGGATTTTTAAACTGGCAATCGGGACCTTGATGTGATTTTACCCACAACTCCTCCTGTGTTGGTTGCACGCCTGTCTTTGCAAACTATGTTGCACTATGTTAGTAACATAGTAATGTAGCAATAATTGATAATATGTAGTTTGAGTTAATTAGTAACATGCCATGGATTGCTCAAGCTCTCTATATCCCACTCGGCCAACTATTCATTTTCTGCTCTTATTTTTCTTGCACTTGATGATAGTAGTTGGAAATCACTAGAACATTGATACCTCACAAAAGCTTCCCAATCTTCATCATTTATGGAAGGGTACTAGTGTGCTACCGTAGGGGGCCGTTTATATATATTTACATCCTCTTTCGGAATGGAAAGGTATGGCTATATGAAGGTAATGTAGAGGTCGAATCTGAACCCCTTTGCTAATTCGCTGCAAACCTTTAAAGCCCTTTTCCTATACCAATCCTTAACTATGAAAGCTTTGTATATCTCTCTCTAAATCACATCTTTTACTTTATCTAAATCCTTAGACCTCCAATCCTTTGTCCATATTGGAACATGCTCTTGCCTAAGGACTCTGATCCAACTGCTTAATTCATGACCGGGTGCGCCTTTCGGTCGGCCTTTTGAATCAAAAGTCACTTCAATTCTTAAACCTTTCTTTCTCATCCAATGAATTTTTTTCATTAATGTTGCCCTTCAGTCAAAGTCTACTTTTGGATCAAATTCGGTTCATCTTTGTGGCTCACTATGATTGTTTCCCTTGCTATATTGCGTTGCAAATGAAGTGCAGCCATCGTACTCCTTGTACTTGTCACTATCGAATTCGCGAGACATTGTACCTATGCAACGAATTCAAAAACTAACATATACATACTAATATTAATCACAAACTACACATATTCACATACTCATATCATGACTTGCATAATTTCACATAATTTTCCTCTAATAGACATATTGACATATTCACCGCAAATTGCACAATTACTTTCCATCTTCACATATTCATAAGCTTATATATTGACATAATTTCACGTAATCAAATCTTAACATATTCACAATTTCACAATTTCAATGACACTTTTCACATATTCATATAATTTCACATAATTACACATATTTAGAAGTTCACACATATTCACAATTACATATATAATTTCACAAATTGTACATATTCACAAAATTTCACATCTTTGATATATTGACATATTTACCACAAATTGCACAATTACTTGTCAACTTTACATATGCATAATTTCATATATTGACATAATTCTACATAATCAAATCTTGACATATTAACATTTATAATTGATTACAAAATGAGGGGGGTGGGTGGGGGGAGGGGGCTGGTGGGGCTTGGGACAAGGGGGGCGGGGGGAGCTGGGCTGGGGGGAAGGGGGGCTAGG
>CAMOHE010043169.1:5186-34254 GCA_946598075.1 Artocarpus hirsutus
AGTAAATATTACTTTTTTAAAACTAATTGTAGCAAATAATATCTTTTTAAAAATGGTTATAGTAAATACCAAATTCATAACGTAAATAATTTATTTACCCGCTTATTTATAGTGTAAATAATTCTTATTTTCCAAGTAAATAAATTTTAGGTGTAAAAAATTTATTTATCACCTTGTTTGCAATGTAAATAATTTTTTTATCCAACAAATAAATTAATTACATAGTAAACCTGCTATTTACAACAAATATTTCCAAAACCGGTTGTTTACTTCAAAAAGTTTCAAAATCTATTATTTCTCTTGTTCTCACTCATTTGTGTGGCTCCCTCTAAGGCCACTTTGAAAAAAGGAAAAAAAAAAAAAGGTAAGACGACGCAAATAAATACATTTCACTCGATTGGACTGCTAATTATTCAATCTCCAATATAATACAGTGACTATCACATAATAGGTTTGTTTTCCCCCCCATATAAACTACAGATAATAGGTTTGCAATGCCCAAATTGTAATCCAACTTTTACTCCAAAAAAAAAAAAAAAAACAACAAAAAAAAAAACTTGTAATCTATCTTCTATTTTTCTTTCAGATTCAATGATCCAAGCAATAGCATGGACAAACAAAAGGCTGAAAGGCTATAATGAAGCCAGATAAAGAAATGGTAATTTAAACAGATTAAAAACAACCAATATTTCAATCTATGACAATGATACTGGCGAGTGATGACCAAGGCATATTATAACAATAGAAATAAAAAATGTTGTTTACCATCGTTGCTAACGCAATCACAGTACAAGTAATAATAGAACGTTAAAATCGCCATTAGAATTCAACTCAGTTTTTTCCCTCTTTTTTGCCGTACGGCAGTTCTCGTTTACCGTATGTATTCATCAACCACACCATCCAATAGTCTTATTCGACGTAAAACCGGCTTCAGAAGGACCTGATTGTGATTGAGGTGGAGGCCTTGGTTCCCTCGGCTTGGCAGGATCCACAAAAATAACCCACCCATCCAAGAACTTGGCGTTCATTCCTTCTCTGGCCTTTTCTGCTTCGTCAATGCTCAAGTAAGTTATAAAACCAAACCCCTTTGATCTTCCTGAGACCCTATCAGTCACAACTTTGGCTGGCACCATAATCAAAGCAATAGCCATCCAAACTAGTAAGGAAAGCAGCTTTGCAAAAACAAGGAAAGCAAATTTAGCAGAAGAAAGAATTTTGCATTTTACCATCAACAATCTGGCCAAAAGGAGAAAACGCCTCTTTAAGCTTCTCGTCTGTTGTTAATCTCGAAAGACCTGTGCATTGTAAGAGGATGAGAGTTAGTCATGCTTCCACGTTGGATATGGATCATATTATATATATGCTACCAGCGCTAAATAAGCCAAAAGCCAAAAAGTACATGAGTATCCGATTTGCATACGATTCTGTCTGACCATGACATATAGGGACTAGGGCGTTTTTTATTCTTAACTTTAAGCCATTTAGTGCAAAATAACATAACCTTCAAGGCTTCAAGAGGATACAAAATTTCTTCCATTTCTTCTCAACTACTCAGCAGGCCCGAGCAACAAAGCACTAACACTAAAGCAATCCAAATAAGCGTCACCAAACAAAAGCTTCCAAAATAAATAAATTGAACGTCCACACTTTGATTATTACCAATCATGAGAAGCTAAAATTGATCACATATAATCAAATTCCAAGTTCTTCATTCAACAAAAAAACCCTATATCCAGTTTCTTTGGAACCAAAGACCATAAACTATAAACCAAACAATATAGGATATACAGAATTTGAAATATATAATGGATAGTCTAAGAATAAGCAAAAGCTTTGAGCTTAAACACTGCTTGAGACATAAAGAAAAAAAGAACAATGAAATAAGTACCACTGATAAAAAGCCTTGGAGATGTGAGAGTGGAGCTGTGACGAATAATGGCACCAAAATGGGATTGAAGAGACGGAGACGGAGACGAACATCCCAGAACGCGTGCGAATCTACGAGCGAACACCATTCTTGAAATTTGATCCTTCAGTTTGGGGTCAGGGTTTGGTTGCACTGGTGGAATGGCAATCGTAATAGCAAGGGTGTTGAGAATGGACTGGAATAAGCATGTGCTCAAAACAAAAACTGATTATAAACCATAATTGTAGTTCAAAATACTGCAGCATGTAAAAACTTTTTACACTATTTAGTTACCAGAATCATGGTTCTAACTGAGATTGCCAAACACTCTAGCAGTTCATTGATCACACAATGGAATGGAACAAACTATATTGTGACAAAATGACACTTAACTTAAAATTAATTAATTTACGAATTAAAAATAAATCTAATTATTTGATTATTAAAAAAAAAACGATTATAGAAAATAGGAAGAAAATAAAGGATGACATCTTTGCTATAGATTTATTCCAAGAACAACGGCAAAGGCACCAGAAAACCAAAGAACAGCCCAAAAACTATAACACATTAAATTAAAGAATTAGTCACTAAGATCAATATAAACAACAGAAGGTACAAGTGAAATATCCTAAGGTAATTTTTGCTTCTATTTTTTGAAAAATTCAATCAAAATTGATTAATCAAAAGAACACAACCAGTATTGTAGTCTCAAAAAAAATTGCAAAACACATGATCTGAGAATATACAAAAAAAAAAAAAAAGTCACATATATCAGAAAAACAGACGAAAAATAACACACTTGGAAGTAATGAGAAAGGAGCAAAAAATAAGAGAGACGATGAAAGTTACAATTTCGATCTGGTAAGAGGAACAACCCCGCGGAGAAGAAAGAGTCGACGGAGCACTGGCAAGTAGCAAGCGCAGCTAGTTTTCCCCCAAAACCCTACCCAAATCTCTCTTAAACATAGTTTGGAACCTTCTCGTTAGCAAGGTAACGTCGTTTTTTTTTTGTTTTTTTGTTTTTTAAATGGTTAATTTCATTTTCTCAAATGAAAGAATAAGGTTGTTTATCGTGCACTATTTCACCTTAAATTATTTACTTTTTACATAATATATTTATACTTTTAATTTTAGTATAATATACTTTAAATTTTAAAATCTTGCTAATTAAGGTTCAATAATTATTTTTATTTCCGTTAAGTACTCTTTTTCACGTGTTATGTTTTAATTTTTTTTTTAAAATGACTAGATATACCTTTGGAAAATAACGAAATATACTATTCAAAAACTCCCATACGAATCTTAGGACTAACATAGCTATTGGACCTTAATTGTTAATAATTTTAAAATTTATGATGTATTTTGTCAAAATTAAAAGTTCAAAATGCATTATATAAAAGACAAATAGCTTGAAGTGCAATCATGCAATTTACTCTATTTTTCTATTTTAACTGTAAATCTTAGGTTAATAATAATAATAATAATAATGATGATGATGAATAATAATAATAATAACAATAATAGGAGCTTGCTTGAGGGCTTTTGCCATCTTTTTCTTGGGTTTGACATGTGAAAAGAGTGCTGAGTAAGAGAATTTAGCTAATTGCCAGCCACATAAATCTAGTACAAGTAAGATAATTAAATTTGCTATAACCTAGTCAACAAAACAATCAAATTGCACCATTTTATATACTTTCAATTCCAATCAAATTTGTTTATTTCAAATATATAAATGGGCAAAACAATTAGTTTAGAATGCATTTGAAATGGAAAACACTTTCCAATCAATTTGTAACTATTTAGTACACTAATCTTTCTTATTGAGAAACCGAGCTTTTCACTGCAATTAGAACTTTTTTAAGCATGATAAATCATATATTAATAATTTAATGTCACATTTATTTAATACATGCATGTTTATGCCTGATTCAATCTTATAAATAATGAGTACTCATGCTCGTAAGATATGCTTTGTATATGCTCGAAGTTTAATAACATGTGTTTGTCAAATGTATAGATATGCAAGATGTTTATTATTGGCTAATTGTGAGTTATTGGGCGTTACAATCCTCTGCTCCTTATAATTTCGTCCTTGAAATTTGACATACTAAATAGTTCTCTTTTTCATTATCGATCCTAAATATGCTAATCTAAAGAAATACTTTTCTTCTTTTTCTCAAAGAGAAATTAGACACAAGTACAAAACTTGAATCACTTGTTTGTGGGTTCTTTCTCTTTTTGAACTTCCAACTGATATAAAAATGTATATAAAAGGTCTAGTTCGTCATAGTGATGTAAATAATAAAGGTCTGCATGGGATAGGTATGAGTCATGTGCTAGAAAAAGAAGAGCCCGTATCATTGAGAGAAAGTTTCCTAAGTGTTTTTGTCAAAACTGTTTGGATGGGTGTCCTTCACATGGTTATGTATCTACAAATAGGAAAGATAGGATAGAGTTTTGTAAAAATGGTTTTAGTAAAGAGAACTTGAAAGATCTTCGAGCTTCTTTTGAGTCACATCCAAGTGGGTATGTTGGGGGCTATCTCAAAACTTTGGCCACAATTCCATGTAAAGAAACAACGTCTCAAAAATCCGATGTTAATCAACCCAATTGTTCAGTTTGCAGGAAAGTTAGATAGGAAACAGACTCTTGATCCATCTAGTTCGAAGCAAAATCTATAAAGTGTTCTTTGTTTTTGTGTGTTTTTATTTTCCTTACAAAATTGTTGAAAATTTATTCTAGAAATTATTATGGTTTTAATGAAAAAACATCAGAATGGCTGAGTGATAGAATTTTCTAGAGATGCATTTTGATGAACATAAGTTTTCAATTGAATTCTCAAACGAAATTTTATCAAGAAAAAGATTTTTCTTTTTGTGTGATCTTTACAGTAGTTGTTTTAATAATTGTATTTACACTATTTATCTTTTAATATTATTATATTATTTGTTAGATACATTGTTCTCTTTGGTAGGTATTTTCTATGTTGTGTTTGTTAAGTTTTGTCTTGATTTTTGAAATTAGGTCCCATTTTGTCAAAAGTTGTACAGTAATGTCTTGTTTTTCAAAAGTTAAATAGTATTGTTAATAAAAAAAATTTCAAAAGTTTTACAGTTGTGTCATATATGTCCTCACACGTCATGCACCTGATCCTTTGTCCTTGTCCATACTCAATCTTGTAAAAGATTCTTTCATGATTTAGGACTTAGACAAAAAGGTGTTAAACAGAGTTAATCTTAAAAACCATAAAAGACTAGAAAAAAGAGAGTCTTAGTTGAAGATCTTAGAAAACAATATGGAGTTCTTGTTCCAGTCATCTCAAAACTTCAGAAACATCTATGTGTTTTGTAGTTCTAGTCCAACAAAAGGTCCAGTTTATTTTGAAGTTGCATTTGAACTAGGTCAAGTCTTGGCTAAAAAAAGAATAAATTTAGTATATAAGGAAGGTAGCATAGGTTTAATGGATATAAATAGAGCTAGAGCAAGTGCTGGAGCGACATGAGTCTTAAGTATTATCTCTAGTGTTCTTTTCTAAGGTCATATTTGTGGTCTAACCATAGAATCTGAAAAGGTGAGTCCAAAATATTACATCCATGGTAGAGCACTATGATGCTTTCATTGTCTTATTAGGAGGTCTAGGAACTCTAGAAGAACTATTTGTTACAGCAAGCTGGAACTTATTACGCATCCATTTTAAACCCATTAGTCTATTAAATATAAATGGTTTTTTGATAGTTGTTGAGGGTGTGCTCGTCGCTATCCTCGAGGACTACCCTCACGGCAACTCAATAGCCATGCTCGGCAAAGATCATTGAGAAGACAATCCATAACATAAGGCATTGTCTCCTCGAGAATAACACATGCACGGGTTTGATTGTCAGGGCCTATAACCAAGCAGCAACTCACCTCAGGAGGTGGACCTTTGGCCTCATTTCCACCCTCAGATGGAGACCAATCATCCTATGGAGGACACGACACTTGTCACCTACTCCCTGACAGGTCTTGATGTGACACATGGGTCATGGGTCAAATCCACCTAACACCCGGTTCAACAGGTAGCCTATACATAGAGCTTATTTACTGTAGCTCAAGGTAACATGCTCCTTCCTAACTAACTCCACTCTTGTACTCTGCGTAACAAGTACTTGACTTGAGCATTGAAGAGCCTTTGGCCGATACCATACGGGTGCCCCTTCCCTCCATTGCGTCCCTCTTCTTGTTGCAAGTTCACCATGATAGGTCGAGACGAGCAAGGAAGAGCCGTTCGAGCATTGTACGCAGCTACACATGGTGTTAACAGACAACCATCCAATTCTAGACCTCAACATTATGGAGCTAGAAGGAGGGTGCCTATGCCTTCCCAACATTCGAATTAGACAGCTACATTCACCAACAAGACCAACATCGTGACTAGAGGAAATACCCAGAATGCGGGTGCCCTATAAGAGGGGTCAGGCAAATGCCCAAAACTGAAACCAAAACCAAAACCATAATAGACCTGGAGGGAGACCCCAAGCAGTAAGGTCTTAATCTGGCGGCTAGGGTAGTAAGGCCAGGGTGAAACAAATCCCTCAAGACCTAATCTGAGAACTAACTATCATGGTACAATTGCTTGCTCAACAAATGGCACAATAGTAAGCTCAACAACAGCCACACTTGTTCTCCTTCCTTTGGCTCAGAAAGATCAGGCTGAAGGTCGAGCAAGGCAAAGGGGTGACTCTCAAGACGACGCAGACTTTGAGCATACCAAGCAGACCACATAAGGTATCTCGAAAAATAACAAACTTGTCCAAGAAGATTGGATCGGTTTTTAAGGGGGCCATCACCATTCCTTGTAAGGTTTTTAAGCTTCTATCTTTAATAGGCTCGGAGACCAGGGAGATCACCATCCTTAGGATAGGCAGGATGGAAGAGGCAAAAGGGTTGAGGGTGGAGCCCAATACTAGATAAAACTGCCCAAAGATACCAACAGCCGTCAATTCCAAGACTTGCAGCGGCAGATAGACCAAATCCAAAACTACCGTTTCGGAGTACATAAAGGTGGCATGTCGGACCTGTCATTCACCGGCGCCATCATATGGGTCCCTATGCCTAACAAGTTCATAGTCCTACAAATCAAGGCCTACGATAGGAAGACCAATGCCGACAAGCATATGGAGTTGTACCGAGGCCATATGTTACTTCAAAATGCCAATGATGCCACAATGTGCAAGGCATTTTTACTCACTTTGACTAACCCGGCTCGGTAATGGTTCTGGCGTATTGAATCGGGCGACATAAACTTGTTCTGCAAGCTATTTGATGCCTTTTGGGCAGCCTTTGCCAAGTCTAGGATAAGAAGAACGGAAGTGACCTACCTCTATGCCATCAAGCAAGGTGATGGAAGCATCAGAGACTACATCAACCGGTTCACCTGAGCTGCGTTTGAGGTGAGGCACATAGAAGATGAGACCCTAAAGCATGCTTTCACGGAAGGTCTCAAGGATAGGAACTTGATTTGGTTGCTCGCCCTCGAGTAGCCAAGCATATTCTCTCAAAGGCTCGGTTATGCTCAAAGGCAAGCCAACGCGACTGAATATATGAAGAGCAGTTGAGAAGGTGAGGGCAGTAGCATCAGATGCAAAAAGAAGGGGAAGAAATAGAAGACTCTACTCGAGCAGCCGGAGACCATTCAGAGCAAGAAGCTGAAGACAGAAAAATCCAAAGTTCTGATTGGGAAGTTCTAAAGCTACACACCCTTTGTCGCCAACATTGATGAAGTGCTGAACTAAGTAAGCAATAGAAATTTGTTGGTGGATCTGCCTCCATTGAAAGGAAGTAGAGCCAAGAGAGATCAAAACAAATATTGTAACTTCTACAAGGACGTTGGACACAATACCCATGACTGCATCTAGCTCAAGGATCCAATCGAAAGGCTTGTCCAAGATGGACATCTAAGGGAGTTCGTTGAGAGAGTCTTGACTCTTAACACAATGCCAAGAGAAATGACCAGCTAGCCCGAGAAGGGTAGGTTTAGCCACATAAATGCTCTAGACCCACCAAACATTGTGCATACAATTTTGGGTAGGCCAGTAACTAGGGACACCTTAAGTGGCTGGCAGGCATATACTTGGGAGGCTCGGCTTGTCGAGAGGGACAACTTCATGAACATGTCCAAGCACATAAACAAAATTTGTAGATAAGAGGACATCCCTATCACTTTCACGAAAGAGGAAGTGGACAAGCTCATCCACCTGCACAATGACGCTCTAGTGTACAAGATCTAAATCACCATCAACATAGTCCAACATGTGCTGATTGATAATGACATCTCTGTCGATATCTTGTTCAAACAGGCCTATGATAAGTTAAAGATTAGTAACACCACGCTAACCCTAGTTCAGACACCTCTATACAGCTTTATAGGGGAATGCGTCAAAATAGTCGGCAAAATTAGCTTGCCAGTCACCTTTGGGGAAGGTGCTACTCGGGTAACATGCTTGGTTGACTTCCTTGTTATCGATAAACCCCCCAACACAATATTATCAGTGGGTGGCCAACCCTTAACACCCTCAAGGCGGTGGTCTCCACTTATTATCTAGAGATGAAATTTCCAACAGAAAATAGGGTCGGGGTGATTTAGTCGAGTAGAAGGACTCCCGCGAATGCTATGCCAAGGCCGTCAAAGAAGCTATAGCCTAGTAATTAATAGTCTCGGCCATATGCAAGGTGGACGAGATAGCCTTTCCTAGCAAGCAAGAACCCAAAATACTATTCGACCTCGATCTTCGGATGCCAGAAGAAGAAGTACGAGCCATGCTAGTAGAAGATGTCGTGTTGTAACATTTAGACCACCCCGAACACCCTAGCGAATGGTCCAACTTAGGTCTCAACTAAACCTAAGATTTGGGCCGACCTAAAGAAGTTTCTAATGGAATATCGGGATGTGTTTGTTGGTCTCTTTAAAACATGCCTGGCATCAACCA
Organism: Artocarpus hirsutus; assembly: GCA_946598075.1. Taxonomy (NCBI): domain Eukaryota; kingdom Viridiplantae; phylum Streptophyta; class Magnoliopsida; order Rosales; family Moraceae; genus Artocarpus; species Artocarpus hirsutus. The sequence goes on from CAMOHE010043169.1 coordinate 14,058, forward strand.
TAGCATCATCTACCACAGCTTCAATGTCCGTCCAAAGCACAATTCGGCCATCTAAAAGAGAACAACATTCAATTAGAAGGGGTACGCCGCTATTAACAAAGAAGTCCAAAAGCTCTTATAGGCTAGGTTCATTTAAGAGGTCACATACTCGGAGTGGTTGTTGAATGTAGTTTTGATCAAAAATACCAATGGGAAATGGTAGGTTCACATAGATTATACTGACCTTAACAAAGCTTACCTAAAGGATTGCCTCCCATTACCCCAGACGAACCAACTGGTGGGCGCAATGGCAGGGCACAAGCTGTTAAGCTTTATGGATGCCTACTCCAAATACAATCAAATCAGGATGGCCTAAGAAGACCAAATAAAGACTGCCTTTACCATGGATTAGGGACTATTCTGCGACGTAGTTATGCCATTTGGACTAAAGGACACCGGGGCCACCTACCAGCACCTTGTGAACAAAATGTTTGCTTGACTCATCAAGAAAACTATGGAAGTCTACGTCGACGACATGCTTATCAAATCTATCTAAGCAACGAATCATATTGTCGATCTCTGAGCAAGCTTTGACATTCTTTGGGAATACAAGATGAAACTTAACCTAACCAAGTACGCATTCGGGGTGGAATCTGATAAGTTTTTTGAGTTGATCGTCAACCACCACGGTATTGAAACCAATCCCTTCAAAGCCCAAGCCGTGGTAGATATGCACTCTCCTCGCACTGTCAAAGAAGTACAAAAGCTAACTAGCATGGTAGTAGCCTTGCCAAGTTTTCTCCTGGTCTACCAACAAGTACTAACCTTTTTTCTAGGCACTCAAGGGAAGGTTTGAGTGGAGCAGTGAATGTGAAGAAGCATTCTAGAATCTCAAGAGATATTTGGGCATGCCCCTACTCCTAGCCAAACCTTTACCAAGAGAAAGACTTTATGCCTACCTAGTTGTTTTTGAGAAGGTGGTAAGCTCGGTCCTTGTCCGAGAAGAAGACAGTAAGCAGAAGCCGGTCTACTACACCAGCAAGGCATTCAGGGTGCCAAGAAGCGATGCCCTCCATTGGTAAAGCTGGCTTTTGCCCTTATCACCTTTGCCTAGAAGCTCTGACCTTACTTCTAGGGGCACATCATTCAAGTCCCAATCCAAAGTCCAAAATCATTTGGCCAAATGGCCACATGGTCAGTAAAGCTTAGGCAATACGACATACATTTTGTGCCCCAAAAGGCCATAAAAGTGCAAGCTTTGGCTGACTTCATTGCAAAATTCACAGACGCTGAACAAATCACCCCTTCAGCTGAGAAGGTTCCCATAAAAGACCAAGATGCCCCCAACAGCAGTACTGACGGGCCTGAGCCCAAGTGGAAGCTGTTTGTTGATGAATTATCAAGTGTGAGCGGCTTGGGCGTTGGTCTCATCCTCTCTAGTCCAGATGGCTACAAGCCATGCTACACGCTCTGCTTCGATTTCAAAGCATCTAACAATGAAGTTGAGCATGAAGCCTTGATAGCCGGGCTCAAAATTGTACAAGACCTCAAAGTGGATTGTATCCACATCCATAGCAATTTGATGCTCATTGTCTAGTAAGTCACCAACAGGTTTCAGGCCCAAACTAAATACATGACTACATATTTGAAAGAAGTCAAAGCCTTGCTTGGACAATTCAAAGCCTACTCTTTTGTTCAGATCCTAAGGTCTAAGAACTCTGAAGCTGACATGCTCGCTTGAATAGCCTTGGGCTTAGAAGATGGTGACTTGACGTTAGTTCGAATAGAGAGGCTAGCTGAGCTAAGCATCAGCAAAGAAGTGGAAATCATAGCCGATAAGCAAACAAGCACTTGGATGGACCCAATCATTTGATACCTGACCATAATAGAGCTGCTCGGTGACCAAGAGGAAGCCCAGCGCATTCGCAATAGCTTAGCTCAATATTCAATGATCGGTGGAAAACTCTATAGACATGGCTACACCACACCTTATTAGAGATGTGTTGGACCTTAAGAAGCTTAATACATTATGCAAGAAATTCATAGCAGGTTATGAGACAATCATGCAGGGGGTGCTCTTTATCACTTTAAGTGCTTCCGCTCTACTAGCCGACCATAGACCAAGATTGTAAAGAATATGCATGTAAATGGCTCAAATGGCAGCTGTTTGCTCAAGCAACTGGATAACACCTAATAACTCAACTCCATTGTATTTGCCTTGCCATTCACCAAATGAGCCATCAACCTGATCAGACCCTTACCTTTGGCCTGATCATAATTTAAATACTACATAGTGGCCATTGCCTACCTCATTAAGCAGGTAGAGATCAAAATCTACACCGACATGACTAAAGCCAAATGCACCAACTTTATTTGGAAGAATATCATTTGTCGATACGACATCCCGCGCACCACAGTCACCGACAACGCCAAGCAATTCAAAGCAGTAAGTCTCCTCGATATGTGTGAACAACTCAAAATCAAGTAGGTGTTCTCCTCATCCGGTGATCCCCAAAGCAACAGACAGATTGAAGCAGTCAACAAAACCATCAAAGACAACCTGAAGAAAAATCTAGTAGGGCTCAAATGTGCATGGATCAATGAGCTCCCGAAGGTACTCTAGGCTTATCGTACTACTGCTCGGACTGCCACGGGAGAAACTCCATTTTCCTTGGTCTATGGAGCCAAAGCCGTTATCCCAACTGAAGTTGGCTTGCTGAGCTTCTGAGTCGAACATTACGATGATCTATGAAATGCTGAGCTTATGATGTCCAAGCTTGACCTCATAGAAGAAAAGAGAGACAAAGCCCGAATCCGTGCCGTTGCTTGAAACCAAGGTGTTGCCTAGTACTATAACAAGCGGGTCCATCTAAGAAGCTTTAAAGTTGGTGATTTAGTCCTAAAGAAAGTCATATCCAACAACCTAGGCTTGGTTCCTTTGGACCTAAATGGGACAACCCGTTTTAGGTGGTTAGCATTGTCTGGCTAGGCATATACAAAATAGCTGACATGGAAGGAAATGTGTTCGGCCACCCTTGGAATGTCGAGCACTTAAAGAAATTTTATTGCTGACAATAGCCAAAACACCTTTTTTATCTCTGGCCCTAATATTCTTTTTGTAACTAAAAGATCTATCGAATAGAGCAGAGAGATGTACAAAAAAGGAAAAATCAATGAAAAACAAATTCAAAGAATTCCACTGAACAATTCAAATTTCAAAAAGGCCACAACTCATAAAAAGGGAGGGCTACCCTAACTCCTGACTAGGGGTTGGTCCACATACATGCCGACCATAAGTGAACTTTAAACAATAGTCCGCTAGTCCAACGCATTATAGACAACCTGATCAACAATCACACCGACTTGGTGATCACAACTAGACTTGTAAAAGTCCTAAAAGAACTTAAACAAGTCTAAGGGGGGTACAGGGTACTATGCACCATCGTAGCTAACCTAATTCGGACATGCCAGATAGGCGTTCTTGTAACATAAGAATCTAAGAAGTGGACACTTCTCCTACTCAGCCAAACAAAAATAAAGTAACCCGAGGAACACTGAACTTGGGAAAAATAAAAGTAAAAAACCAAGAAACACTAAACTTGGGAAAAATAAAGTTTTTTTATTAATGCCTTTCGGAGGTGCAATTAACAGGGCACCTTCCAAATCCAAACAGAAGAAAATAAAAAAATAAAAAAGAGAGAGTACAAAAAAGGCTCAGCTCTAAGCCCTGGTGTTGCCATCCTCAGCATCCAGGTCGATAGTTATGTCCTGCCCTATCGAAGCTTACACTTCCTTGACCTGCTCCTTCTCCTAGTCGACCTCGGGTTCAATTATAAGCAACTAGTCCATAGCAATAATGTAATAATTGTCTGTGTAGTTGACAAAGCCCTTAAAATCCTCCATTACTTGGGCTAGCCTACCAGGCAACTCCTCCCTTAAGAACCGCTTATGCTCATCCTGAGCGGCCTGGACTTTATTTGCTTCCTCACAGAAGGCAGCTCGAGCTTGCTTCACCTTTGCCCCTACCTTTGCCTGGTTGTCCTCCTTCCAAGCCTTCCTAGCCTCCTCCTTAGCTCAAGTAGTGTCAACCCTCACCTACAAAAGCTCGACCTCCTTATACTCGAGCTACTTTTTTGCCTGATCTTTCTCTTCGGTGGCCTTGTTGGCTTTTCTCTGCTCATTGTGGAAGGAGCACTTGGCTATGAAGTCAGCCATCCTTAGATATGAGTAGGCCTATAAAAGCACGAATTAGAAACCTAAAAAATTACCAAGTAATAAAGGGCTCGAGGTATAAACTAGCATACTTGGATGGTGAGCCAGGCTGCTAGAAAAATTTTTTGGTTCAGTACGGCCTCCCCAATGGTCTTAGACATCAAGGGGCATGATAGACGATGCCTCCTCGGTGGGTCAACTAGTGGTGGCAAGACAATGATGACAATGACAGAAGGGTTGCTTTCCCCCTGACTTAACGAGTCATTCAATCTTGTCAGCGGCAGCAGGATGCTTGGTGGGTTGGAAGCGATAGAGTTCTCGAGGATGAAATCCTTCTTAAAACTAGTGAAGTATTACCAGCCGGTCTGCCAGGGAAGCCTCTTTGTCTTGAAGTCCTACTTGAAGGCCTTCCACAGCATCTTGATTATGTTAAAATACTTTCATAGGATGTACATCTCGATCAGGGATAGATAACAGTTCAGGTTCAACTGAGCAGGGTGCACATTCAAATCATTGAATGCTCGCTAAAAGAAACGATGAAATAAAAGACAAAATCTGGCTTGGAAGAACTCCACGTATAGTGTGATGTATCCCTCTAGTGGGTCCACTAGAGAATACCCCTCTTGGGGCAGCATTAGGCAACATTGTAGGGAATATGATATTCCCGACACAAAGTTTCAAGCTGGCCCGACGTCATCCCTAAAGTATATCCTACCATTAAAGTTTGGCAAGGCCGATCCTTTTTGAAGGCGACTGCTCCTTGGACCCTAGTTGCCACGACAGGTCTTTCCTCTTCGACCTCTTCGTCCTCAGCTTCTTTGCCTCTGGCTAGCCGATCCTCCTCAACGGATGGATTGATGGTTGTTTCTCCCATTATAGGAGCTGAAGTCTCAACACTCTAACCAAAGGTGCTCGATACATTAGTGGCTACCATCAAGCTGTCATATTCCCAGGTAGAAACTCAAGAGGTGCTTGCGATGACTATCTCGATGTATGGGTCCTCATCCTTCATGGTCTGATCGAGCGCCATACTTCAATCATGTCAATGAATTCTCTCTCTAGGACCGTTCCTTCTCTAAGGCTAAGGATTTTGACCAACCAGGCTGCCCCATCTTGGTCAATCAAAGCTTCTTTAATATCTACCTCCTTGATTCTAAATCGGTCTATCTCAATACTATCACTCAACCTAGAGATAATCGAGTCATTCTGGGAGTCACTTAAATCACTCATGATCAAGTTTCCGTTTGGGACTTACCTACTTGGGTATATAGTTGTTCGGGTCTAAAAATAAAAGTCCTCGAATTACTGTCTATTGCTTAGCAGCTAAAACTCACAAGTACAGAAATTTGCTTGCAAACACTCTAGAATAACAGGGAATCAACCCTTATTTGTAGCCGAAACTTGGGCGTTGAACTTGAAGAGACATAATAATTATGCTCGTTAAGGAAACAACCAACCGCATGCTGACATGTGTCCCACCGAGCTTGACCACATGTCTCTTCAACTTCCATTGCCCCAGGACAAAGCCTAAAGACCAAGCTAAGCCAACCACACCCTCTTGGTATAGTCCACCTAACCGAAGACCGACTAAGTGCACTGGGGGCTATTGTTGGGGGTGCGCTCGGCTCCATCTCTGAGGACTACCCCCACAGCAGCTCGGTAACCGTGCTCAGTAAAGATCATTGAAAAGACAATCCACATCCTCCAAAGCTTGGCTTTTCCTCCCGAGGTGCTTTATAGGGCCCCCACTAGCTACGACATAAGGCATCGTCTCCTTGAGAAGAACACATGCTTAGGTCGGATTGTTAGGGACTACAACGAAGCAGCAAGTCACCTCAGAAGGTCGATATTTAGCTTCATTTTTGCCCTCAGATGGAGATCAATCCTCTTATGGAGGTCACGACATGTGTCACTTGCTCCCTAACAGGTCTTGATGTGACACACGGGTCATGAGTCAAGTCCACCTAACACCTAGTTCAAATGGTAGCCTATAAATAGAGTGCAATTACTTTAGCTCAAGGTAACATGCTCCTTCCTAACTAATTCCACTCTCATACTTTGCCGAACAAGTACCTAACTTGAGCTTTGGAGAGCCTTTGGTCGACACTACACCGGTGCTTCTTTACCTTAATTGCATTTCTTTTCTTGTTGTAGGTTCACCCCAATAGGTCGAGACGAGTAGGGAAGAGCTGTCTAAGCACCGTACGTAGCCCCATGTGGTGTTGATAGATAGCCATCCAGTGCTAGACCTTAGCAATAGTCTTTTAAATTTTTTAGACAATGTTGTGGATCAAAACTTTCTTATAGAGTCAAGAAGGAAGATCTTTTTTTCAACCTTAATTGTTAAGGAATTGCTAGAAAAGATGTAGGTCATTACTCATGAGATAGACACTACAACTTCCAAGCGAGATTGGAAGAAAGACAACAAAAAATGTCCTTGAGATTTGGATCTTTCTCTCTAAACGCTTTAATCTTTTAGTTTTGCCTACAACATGTTCATTTATGTTTCATTATGTTCATTTTATGTTTGTGTCTTGAATAACTACTCTTGTTCCAGGTGTTGTTTCTCTTTCTTTGCAATCTTATTAAAGATTGGGGATAATGTTCAATTTAGGTTGAGGGGAGAGGGTTACGTCAAAATTTTTCAAAATTTCTCATTTTTTATTTTGTGTCTATTTATGTGTTTTTAATGGGACTAGTTTTAAAAAACAAGCAAAAAATTAAAAAATTAAGAAAAAAATAAAAAATGGTGTGCTATTTGTAAAACTTTAAGATTTATTTTCTCCATAATTAGGATGGCTGAGTGAAGAAGTTAGTCTTGAAATGTGTCTCGATGTAGTCCAAAAATGTAATCATGTGTTTTTGTATATTCTCATCTTTGCATTTCTTTCTGTAGCATGCATACTTGGAGGTAGTCGAGGTAAGGAATGCTGAATATTCTTGAAACACATCTTTGCCTTATTAGAAATAGCTAAGTAAAAGAATGATTAGCATTTTTCAAACATATCTTTACATGTTTCTAAAAATTGTGTGTCTGCATTACGTCTTACTGATTAATTTTTTTTTAAAATAAATCTAAAAACTAAAAAATCTAAAAAATAAAAAAATTTCAAAACTTAAAAAAAAATATTTTGTAATATATGTAAATATGTTTGTTTTTCAGTGACTTGCCTCTTGTCTGATAACGAAATCAAAGATTGTATTATGTTCATGACTTGTGGTAAAATTCAAATATTGCTTAAGCTTATATCTATTTCTTATGTTAGCCTCACATTTAGGTTGTGATTTTTCCTAAATTTAAGCAGCTAATCTTGAACTCTGATTCATTATACGAATTTAGAGACTGTTTATTTTAATATATATACAGTTTATTTTTATACATTCTTATAATTTGTTTGAATCCCTCGCAAGGCGAAATCCTAGATAAAACTAAGCAAAATCCTAGAAAAAACTAAATTAAGGATATAATTTAGGGCATCTTTAGATCGTTTAAGCCTTTCAAGCTGACCTATTTATATTTATATCGCTAGTCACCCCTTTGTGCCTATATTTCCCTTTTCTTTGTTACCCATACATTTTTAGCTTAGTTTTTAAATAAATTCATAACTTTTCTTTTTTCTTTTCACTCAAAAAGTATTTGTTCATATGTTTGGGTTTATGCCAATATTATGGGAGGATGGGTAGGGTTATGAAAGTCTGTCTATCATGAAAGTTTAGAAAGTTTGTTATTTTTATGTTGTAATCTCAGTTTACTTTGTAATTCTCTAAAAAAAATTTAAAAATTCAAAAAAGAAGAAGAAAAATACTAAAAGAGGAAGAAGAAGAAGAAGAAGAAGAGAAAAAAAAGAGTTTAAAACAAGTTGAATAAAAAGTGGATGACAAATGTTACAAAAAGGTTTATTTCAAGTTCGGGTTTGTTACTTGGGAAATGGATTGTACATTTTAAAAGGTTTGGGAATAATGTAAGTGTCTTATAGGTGAATTAAGCCACAAATCTATCTTTTATCCTACCTTTTATCCTAGCCTTACATTACAAGCTGAGTAAAGTCCTAATAATCTTTAATGACGTGTACATTAAGGGAGAGATGGATGAAAAACAAATTTATGAGATTATATTAATATAAATTAGTTTATATTAATACAAATTTATCTTGTTTGTATGCACTGATTAGTGATAGAAAAAGTGCACGCACAGAAAAATCCATCTTAAATATGAGACATGCTCTTAAAATGAACCATAAACTTGAATAATATTTACATTTTTTTTTTACTTTGAGGCATGGATCCAAAACTACCATTGAGGAAAATCTACAAGGAGTCACTTGCTTTTGAGAAATTAATCTCTTGTCTGTTTCTAATGGTTTGTTATATTTTATCACTTTAATGAACTGTTTGGGCGATGTGATGAGACTATAAAAATGCACATCTCTTAAGGTTAAAAATCATATTTTGCATTCACATTTCTCAATAAACTCTTTAATTAATGTATTTATGTGTTAAATAGTATTTTAGTCTCTTAATGTTAAAATGTATTTAAATATATGTTTCTAATATGTTTTTATGTTTAAATAGATGTTTGGTAATTTTTAGAGTTGGTTTTGTGTGTTAAATAAATAACTAGTATGAAATTAATTAAAACCATAAAAATAATCTTTTATGATTTATTTTTAGTCTTAGTGTGTTTTAAAGTGTCTTTTTAGTTCATAAATATGTAGTAATATATTTTTAATAATTTCTAAAAGTATTTTTATGTCTTAAGTAATGTCTTCGGTATAATCGAATAAGCTCTATACCATATTTCTAGATTTAGTAAGTTTTATGTGTTTTAACGTAAAATAAATATTTTTAAAAATATTGTAAATATTAAGTTTGTAAAATAATTAATTTTAATGTGTTTATCTATTTTAGATTTGAAATCTAAAAGAAAAACGAAGCAAAACGGCCCCAAAACAGGCAAATCGAACAACAAATGCTTGAAAAGCAATAAAAAAATTTAAGTTTTAAAAGTCAGGACACGTGGCATGATTCTAGCCACACTCGATTAGCTGCCAAAACAATTATAGCCATCGATTTGGGAAGTGAGTCACCTAGTGTCAACCATAATCTTTCAAAAGCGTCCGATTTCATAAGCACATTTCTAGACTTTGCTTTTGACCTCACGATCGTGGCCGTTCCTTTGAAGATCCAAGGGTCTTCAGATGCTCTCCACCTGGTCCTATTAGTCCTATATGACCCACTTAATCTGAGCCATCATTTGAAGCTAGGCTCGCACATCTAACTACCCAAATGTGTTGCCCTGAAGCTATTCACCTTTGCACCACACTAGATGACGTCCATATTCTTAAATTCTAAAGAAGGCCTAGTGGCAAAGAAAAAATAAAAAATTAATAAAAAAGTATAAATTGTACAACTTGGAGCCATAAATGTAAAAAAAAGTGTTAAAAATGATAAAAAAAAAAACCAATTGGTTGTTACAGTAGCTTATGTTAAGGCTACAAATACCAAGCTTCATGGTTGTGTTTTTGTTTTTGTAAAATAATATATAAGTTACGTTCCTAGTTATGTTTTATAATATTGAGTGTTTTTATTTTAAATATGTCTTTTTTTATTTTTCTTTTTATTTGAGGAAAAAGGGGAGAAATTCTAGCAAAATTAACTTAGATTTTTTAATTTTTTCTCTGTTTTCTAAGCAGTTATAATCCCAAAATTTTTTTCTTAGAAAGCCTAGGATTTACTATTATCCTAGCTAGTGTCCTTATGAAATTAGGTTTTGATTTATCGCCAATATAAGTTGGTATAGATAATGTTTGGGAAGACCTTAATTAGCATAGACAGAGAATGACATGATTTTGTTTGTTATTTTAGTTAAGTAATATTGAGATCATGCACGTTTATTAAGTTGAATTTTTGCTATATTATAGACATAAACTAGCATATTAAATGCTCGGTAACACTTGATTTATTGTCGACAGAGAATGACATATTTTATACTTAAACTACTTAATAAATAATTTAGAAAAACTAAAATATGTTTAACTTAATTGCAATAATTGATGCTTTGATCCTTAGCGCTGTTCTTATTATTTTCTCTTTTAATTAATTGCACTTATTATTAAAATTCTATCGCTTGTGTAATATAGCTATATTTCTTATTATTGAAATTTTAAATATCAAAAAAATCTAAAAATAGAAAAATGATATAAAAATGTGTAAATATTGTAGATAAATTAGTTTAATAAATATACTAGACTTAACATCACCTTTTCCCTGTGGGATAGATCTTGGACTCATCGAGATTTTATTACTTGTGATAACCTTATACTTAAGGTTATATTGGACATGCTTCTCACAGACCGAACATCAAGAATGGAAGAAAGGAGAAAAACAAAAATAGAAAAAAAAAAGAATAAAAGCACTAAAATTGAAATAGAGTAGAGGAAGTTAGAAAGATCAAATGTATTTTGGCGTGCTCTCTATTTTTAAGTTGCCTCTTACTAAGTGCTCAATTTAGTGTCTTTAGCCTAACATGGAGAAGTAGTCATCAAAAAACAGCTTTCGCTGATAGAACGTGTCATAAAATAATATATATGGGTCTTGATTAAAAATGCAATCAAGCTTCACAAGATGTGGAAGACATTTATACGTCGCACCAAGTTGAATCAACTTTGAATCATATGCTTAGGGGAGGACTTCATTCTTGCTTAAGCTCATGGAGGATGTAATATGGTGAAGGTAGCACCAATAAGACGTAAGGATCCATTGGTGGTATATGTATTATTACCATTAACAAGCTTAAATTGATGGATGCATATGCTTCCTTGTCCTCTAATGGGTCTTGTGATTTGGCTTCATAGAGGAATTCCTCGAATAATAACCTTCAAATAACTCTTCACTCTCCACTTGATTCTCTAAAACCATGCTTGTGATTTAATCGTCATAAAACTCACAGCTTTGGATGGACGTCTCATAACTTAGAAGTCTCATAACTTAGAAGGTGTAAATAGGTTTCAACCACACGAATGTCTAAGTGTTGAGCTAAAACAATGTCAAAGGCTTCTATATTTTCATCCTAAGGCTTGATCTCCTCAAATGGCTCAAATTTCTATAAAGCTTCCATGCTAAGCAAATTACTCTCCTAACCAAAGTTGTTCGAGACATCATCATCCTCATGCCACACCATATTTTGTACCACTTGATTACTACCCTATGCTTCCAACCTACTTATGATTCTTGTCATTTGGTCAATATGACCTTGCAAGTTTTAAATGCTCGCGGTCATCTCCTGTTGAAATTACAACATGTTAGCAGCCAATGATTTGACTATGTCTTCAAAAGATGTACCTGTTTGTGGTTGGTCTACTAAGGCTCCTCTATTTATGGTTTCTAACTATATCATAAGGTTGAATGTTAATCCATGGCTCCATATTGTAGTCATTGTCCTACCAACTTTGGTTGGTCTGGTCTTTGAACAATTACAATTTCAATGATCATACTCGACCATGTCTTCCAACATAAAAAAGGCTTCATCTATGGATTGTTGGTAGAAAGAGATGGTGTCGTTAACCTTTTCAACCTATGGTCTTGTGGTGGCATATAAGCCATCGAGGAAGAATTGAAGTTGTCACTTAAGAACCCATGATATGAAAACTAAATGAGCAAATGTTTGTATCTCCACTAAGCTTTATGGAACAACTTCAAGTCTAGTTGGGAAAAACTTGTGAGGACCTTTTAATGTGGCATTTGGAAGTTCCTTGCACAAACAAACATGAAAGCAAAGATTAAAACACAAAACAAAAAGATTAATTGAAATTAACAAAAACAAAAACAAAAACACGAAGAAAAAGAAAAAGAAATAACAATTAATTAGATAACAATCCCGGTGACTGCTGCAATAATTCGGTAGGTTCGAAGGAAAGTACCAAACTAAACCTTACTTAAAGTGCAATCATTATTAAGTGTAGTGATGAGTAAGGATCGATCTCGCAAAGGATTGGATTTCATTAACTAGTTATCGACGCTAAAACCTAAGACATAATATAACTAGACATGAATAGGGGGTTTGAATTTAATTAACTAAATTAACAATAATAATAGAACTTAAGTAAGCATCTATTGTTGTAACCTTACCCTATTTTGCAACATGATATAATTTCAGTAAGCATTAAGCTTAATAAGTACATTTGAAATCTCACAAAACGTTATGAAAACTTTAATCATAAACATGAGTCGTTGTATTTGTGTCATAATTATTATAGTACATAAAGTACATTTCATAAAAAACATATTTTTCTATTTTCCCTTTATCAACATTAAAACCATTTATTTTATCCTTTAGGACCTTGACGTTGCATCATTAACATCATTATAGCACGCCGTTATGAGAGGAAAGCAATAGCTAATCCAAAATCAAACACGATAAGTCCACCTTGGGGGACTAGCATCATCATTGAGTATGCAACGCCTTAATTATATGATATATATATATATACATATATATTTTTTAGAAAACTTCTTATGCATCTTAAAACAAACGTTATAAAAATTCGTAAAAATGTATTTCATAAAGTCATCGTAATAAGCCTGTAGAAAGAGAAATGCTCATTTATAATCATTAATATCATATAACATTTCTCAAAAACTTTTCATAATCATTTATCATACAAGTGAAAATGTACTTACTTGGCTTGCAAGTGGATGGATTCTTCTACCTCCAACGACTTAAGTGCCTAAAAAGACTTTAACATTATAATATAGTGATAAAAGAAATATTCTTAGTACAAAAACATACTCAAAACATCACATACATCATCATGGCAACAAGCAATACCGTGCTTAATTACTTAGAAGAACATATAAGAATACATCACATTTTAGACAGATTTACAAATTCAACCCGGCAATCAATACTTAACAATTTTTATAAAATCGTACAAAATTTCAATGACTCTAAAAAATTAATACAATGTTCGTAGCATCTATACATATCATTAGATTAAATTTCAGAACTTTTCGACTATTGTAATTACTATTTTAATATTTTCTTAGACACTACACCATTTTTTAGAAAAACACAGGCAATCAGTAGTCCATGAATTTTTAAAAATCACACAAAATTTAAACGGTTCTAATTTTTTTTACAAAACATTCTAAACATATATAAATATCATTATATTTAATTTCATCACATTTAGATTACTGTAATAAATTAATTCATATTTTTTAGTTCATAACACTGTTGTTGGAAAAAATACTACAGGCAGTCATAAATCAATGAATTTTATATATTGACACAAAATTCTAATAATTCTAAATCTAAATACAAGGTTCTAACATCTATATTTGCTACCATATTTATCTGTATCATGGTTGGATTACTGTAATTATTTTTTTCTATACTTTAGAATTCACAAAATAATACTATCATTGAAAATAGCCCATGGGCAGTTAGCAATCAAGGAATTGTCTAAAATTATACAAATTTTCAATTACATTGAAATTTTAACATAATATTTTTAACATATATATAAAGCACCAGATTTATTTTCATTATATTTTGGTGAATAAAACTATTTTCCTAACATTTTAGCAATTACAAGATGTTGCTAGAAATATGTTGAAACAACTAAGGAGTGCCTTCTCTAATATTTTTATCAAAATTTCTAGCTTTCATATGGAACCCAAATTTTGCAAAAAATAACTACATATATAAACGAACATTCATGAATTTTTTTTTACTAAAACACAACCCAAAATGTCCTCAAATAATCCATCAAAATTAAAGGCAGTCTATGCATAACAATGAGCAACATTTAGTATTAATTCTCAAATAAATCAAAAATAGACCCCGTTTGGTTTTGTTTTGAGAATTTTTGAAAATATTTTTGCACTTTTTTTGAGGCAAAAATTTTAAAAATACTCTTAACACAATTCCCAAAAAATTATCATTTTTCAAAACAAAATCATTTTCACCTATATTGAAAATACTACCAAACGGACCCATTGTATTTGAATATGAAATTTTTATAAGACAAATCTACTACCTATATATAAAATGTCCAAAATTTTTTTCATGAAATCTTCTTTTTATACTTCCTAGAAAATCTCGCAGTGCAGATTTTTGGCCTAAAAATGAGTTTGAGAGTAATAATCTTATAAAAATTGTTTCTTAAGCGAAACCAAACATCAAACTACATAAAATCAAACCTATATATACCATAACAAAGAGTTTCTTATTTCGGTTGCTACAATAAAATTCACGAAGACGACAATGCTACAGTATTGTTTTTTTTGTAATATTTTGTCGTTTCTACTATTCATTGCTATAGGATGTCATTTTGCACTATTCAAGCTACATTGACGTCATTTTTTTCAACTCCAAAAATTCTTAAAATTGATTTATAAAAAAATTCTAAGAGTCAAAAATTCATATTCAGGCAAATAAAAATCCAAATAAATCATCAAAAGAAACAATTTACAAACAAATTATAATAATCATATGTTAGACACTTAATGTCGTTGGAACATTTTTGGACTATCTACTATAAAAATCATTAGTTGATAATAAACTTCATAATGATAAATATCATATTAGAAATATCACACAAATGTGTTTCTAAGTCATAATCCTTATTGATATCGTCACATAAAGTCGTCAAACTTTGCATATCATCTGTTAAAAAAAGGTAGGAGTTATAATCCTCCTTACCTTATAAAGGTTTCGTCCTCCAAACAAAGAATAATTGAGGGTATTTGATTCTCATGTTGTCTTTTGGTTCCCATGTAGCCTCTTCTAGTTTCTGGTTATGCCAAATATCCTTAACTAATGCAATCTCTTTATTCCTTATGGTCTTAGTTCTTCGGTCTAAAATTTCAACTGGCTTCTCCTTATAGCTAAGTTCTTCTCATATTTTTTGATGGCTTATTACATGCATGGGTTGTGACATACTTCTTACGCATCAAAACATGAAAGACATTATGGACAGATGACATGTCTGACAGTAGATTCAGTTCATAAGCTACGTTACCAATTCAGCTCACTACTTCATAAGATCCTACAAATCTTGATCTAAGCTTGCCTTTCCTCCCAAATCTCATGACTCCTTTCATCGATGGCACTCTTATAAATATAGTCACTAAATGCAGACTCCAAAGGCCTCCTCTTTTTGTCGGCATAGTTTTTCTACAGGCTCTGTGCTATCTCAATCTTTCGATGTATCAGTTTTATCGTTTCAACTGCATTGTTGACAAAATCCGTCTTCTCTTTAATCTCATTTTCCATGATCTTCTTTCCCCCACTTCAAGCCAACAAATCGACGACCTACATTTTTGTCCATAAAGCACCTCATAAGGTGCCATTGTGATAGTTGCTTAATAGCTATTATTGTATGCAAACTCTATTAATGGTGACATCTTATACCAGCTTGTCTTATAATCAAGAGCACATGTGCGAAGCATGTCTTCTAAGATCAAATTTGTTTTCTTTATTTGGCCATCAGTCTAGGGATGAAAAGCTATAATGAAATGTAACTTTGTACCCAATGTATTTTGTACCTTTTTTTAGAAATAGAAAGTGAACTTGCTATCATGTTCAAAGATGAGGGACTTTGGAACACCACGAAACCTTACAATTTCTTTGACATAGAGTTCTACAAGTTGTTCCCTAAAATAGGTGATTCTGATGGGAATAAAGTGTGCCCTCTTAAACAACTAATCAACTACTACTCGAATGGAATCATACCCATTTGTAGTTCTTGGTAGACCTATACTGATATCTATTGCAATCTCCTCCCACTTCCCTTTAGGTATCTAAATTGACTACAAGATACCTCTTAGTCTTTGGTGTTCAGCCTTAACTTGCTGACAAGTCAAGCATTGTTTTACATGCTTAGCAAAGTCATGCTTCATGTCAAACCACCAAAAGCAGTCCTTTAAGCCATTATACCTTTTTGTTACACCTAGATGAATTGAATAAGAAGCATTGTAGATTTCTATTGGGATTCTTTTCTTCAAACCTTAAACTTTGGGAACGCATAAATGGTATTTGAAATATAATGTTCTGTCTTCTACCATTCAAAACCCTTCACATTTGCCTTCCTCAATTTCTTGCTCAATTCTTATTAGGCTTTTATCTCTATCTTGTTTGCCTTGAATTTCATCGCATAATGTTGGTGCAAGAGTCAATGTAGATAGTTGTCCAAAACTTAGTTCAAGAACATCAGCCACTCGATTGTAAAAGACTTCGCCTAAGGTTGTAAAAGACTTTTTACTTAGAGCATCAGCCACTCGATTTGCCTTCCTTGGGTGGTAGAGGATTTCATAACCATAGTGTTTGACCAATTCTAACCACTTTTGTTGTCTCATATTCAAGTCCTTATGGATAAAAAATTATTTCAAACTTTGATGGTCAGTATAGATTTTACATTGAATTCCATACAAGTAGTATCTCCAAATTTTCAATACAAAAACTATTGCCATCAATATGAGATCGTGAGTAAGATTGTTCTTCTCATGATCCTTTAGTTGTCTCAATGCATAAGCAATCATCCTATTGTTCTACATCAACACTACACCAAGACCTTTTTTTGAAGTGTCGTTGTACATGAAAAATCCTTCTTCACCTTCTGAAATTGCCAAAATTGGAGCCGAGGCTAGTCTTTTCTTTAGTTCTTAGAAACTATTATCACAATCATTGGTCCATATAAACTTTTTCCCTTTGTGAGTCAGGTTGGTGAGTAGCAAGGCTATCTTAGAGAAATCTTTCATGAACTTCTAGTAATACCAACCCAAACCTAAAAATCCTCCTCATCTCACTTGCATTCTTAGGCTACTTCCAATTAAGAATAGCTTCAATTTAGGTAGGATTTACCATAATTCCAACCTTAGAAACAACATGACCCCAAAAAGATATGCAATCGAGCCAAAATTTGTACTTAGAGAACTTGGCATACAATTGATGTCTCTTCAAGTTTCATAGCACAATTCTCAAGTGTCTGACGTGTTCTTCCTGACTCTTTGAACACTCAAGGATGTCGTTAATAAACACTAACAAATTTATAGAGGTAGTCCTTGAACACTTGATTCATCAGATCCATAAGTACTGTAGGAGCATTTGTTAGGCCAAAAGGCATGACCACAAATTCATAATGGGCATACCTCATTTTAAAGATTGTCTTCGAATTGTCCCCTTCTTTTATCTTTAGTTGACGGTATCTTAACCGCAAATATATCTATTGATGTACCCTTTAGCCGATCAAATAAATCATCTATCCAAGGCAATGGATACTTGTTCTTGATTGTTACTTTGTTTAGTTCATGATAATTAACGCAGAGCTGCATAGAACCATCCTTCTTCTTTACAAACAAGACTAGTGCTCCCCACGAAGAATGTCTTGGCTGAATAAAACCCTTATCAAAAGTTTTTCAATTGAGAATGTAGCTTTTTCAATTTTTCCAGAGCCATTCTATATGGTGCTTTGGAGATTGGCTTCATGCCTAGTGCAAGTTTGATTTCGAATTCAATCTCCCTGTCTAGAGGCAAGCTTGGTAGATATTTAGGAAATACTTCTGGAAATTCCATACTCATTGAAACATCTTTGACCTTCGCCTTTTCTTTATGAATTTTATTTGTGACGTTTGCTTGAAAACTTATGCATCTATTAGCCAGAAACTTTCTCGCCTGCATGGCTGATAGAAATAACTTTGGTTTCTTTCTTGATTTGCCCATGAACACAAATTGCTCTTCACTTTTGGGATCAAAGATCACCTTTTGTTATCGGTGCTCGATTGAAGCATTATATTTCCCGAAGAAGTCCATCTGAGAATAACATCATAATCATTTATGTCGAGTACAATGAGATTGATATAAAGTTCTCTATTAAAAATTCTTAAAGAATGATACATAAGAAATGTGTAGATGATATCACTTCCCTCAAGGGTAATGTAATAATGAACCCATCCTTGTCCTATACATTCCTTATTTCTTTCTAGGCTTTTGGCAAAAGATATAGATATAAAAGATTGGCTAGCACTCGTATTGAAAAATACATGTTGGCTAGCACTCGTAATGAAAAATACATGAGCATTTTTGGTATGAATAGGGATCTGACCTGTAACAACATTGGAGTTTTCTACTGCAGCTTCTTCCTTTGTTATGGTATAGAGGCAAGCATTGGTAGGTGAGGCTTCCAATCTTTCTTGATAGATAAGTGGTCCTTCAAGGGCTTCCCGCTTATTATGGAGTTGAGCAAGGGGTGCTTTTTGTTGGTTCTAGGAGTAGGTCTTGGGAGGGCAATTAATGGAGACATGACCTCCATGACCGTAAGTTTAGCATTTGTTGGTACCTTGTCAACACTCTCCTAGATGCTTCCTCCCACGTCTAGCACAAGGTTGGATCTACTTATTGTAGTGGTATTGATGTTGACTGTTGCCTCCCCTCTTGTTGTTCTAACCCTTCTGATTATGGAAATTGCCTATTCTCTTGTTGTGAATCTATTTTCGATTGTTGTTACTGTTATTGTTGTTGTTGCTACTGTTGATGCTGCTGCTTTGTTGCCATGGGATCGATTCCAATTGTTCATGTGATTATTAAACTGACTCTATAATGGTTGGTTTCTTTTATCCTTCTGCAAATGTCGCTCCACTTGAAGTGCTATACTAACCAAGTCCTCCTGAGTACAAATGGTTGAGCTCCATCTATAATCATAACGCTTTCGGGTCGCAAGACATTAATTAATCTACTTACCCTTTCTTCATTATTCGAAACATTCCAGGGCATAGGCCAGCAAATTAGTTGAATTTTGCCACTACTTCCATTATGTACATATCTCCTTGGTGAAGATTCTTAAACTCATCGTGGTACTCACGAGTGAAGTTCATGTTGAAGAATTTCTCATAAAAACCTTAACAAAGTCATCCCATTTAGTTTTGTTGATTTTTTGACTTTGTTCAATCTCTTTCTACCAGATATGGGCTTCCATTGTAAGGCAGTAAGAGGAACATATTGTCAGTGAACTTCATAGGTTTGGGAGTGGACTCTATTGTCTATAACTAGCCTTGAGCAATCAAAAGATCATTGGAACCTTCAAAATTCATAGGTTTAACATGCCTCCATCAAACCAATGGAGGCTCTTGAGGTAATAGTATTTTTGCCACTTGAGTTGTAGGGGTTGGGACTTCTCTTGCTTACTGTTGAAAGGTAGCTAGTGTATTTTTATTTTGACCTCCCCTTCATGACCATTGGTTTTGAGCTCTTCTATTTCTTTTTATTGCTCTTGGAGTTGCTTTTGGAGGTCAAAAATCATTGCAACTAGGTTAGCATTGGTTGGAACATCAGTTCCAGCTACTGTTGGGAAAATAATACGCAGCAGAATTTTAAAAATTTTAAATCAGAGTATTTTTCAAAACACAAGTTTGACATGCTATATGTATAAATTAACCTGATCTTACTAACCTTGTATTCGCCGAAAAGCTCTTGAAATCTGTATAGAGAAGTAACGTTCCAGAAGAGCCTCAACCAACTGGTCTTTTTTGCTATTCTCTATCCACGATCAGAGTGAGTGTGGGCTCACACGTACAGCTCTTCCTCAAGGTGACTCTTCTTCTAATCAATTGAGAGAACCCAAAGCTAGTGTTTGTGATTTGTGAACAAGAGCTCTCAGGGAGTTTTAGATTCTCACCAGCAAAGCATCACTCTTAATCTCTCAATTGATCTAAATAACTCATGAGACTCACTCCCTATTTATAGAGATTGGGTCTAGGGTCATTGCTTATCAGATAAGGTCCCAAAAATTTAAAACAGAATCAAATTCGGATTAATATCGGATAAGATACGCGTAAAAACGCGTGATTTTTAATTCGCGCATAGACAGGCCGAACTTTAAGATCGGCATGCCGAACTGCCGAAATAAAAATCACGTGAATCTTTTATTTTTCACCCAAGATTCTATAGGATAAAGCCTCTGTTTTAATTCAAATAACCCTATAGAGAAGTTATCTAATTAAAACAACT
>CAMOHE010043171.1:7596-26223 GCA_946598075.1 Artocarpus hirsutus
TTATCTACAACAAATATATACACAGAGTACTTAGCATTTTATTAAACACTTTTTAACGAGGCATAATTTAAATCTCACTAATTTTATCAAATTAATAACCCTCAATATTAATTTGGCAATCACAACAATTGTAATTTTAGTGGGCCAAGATCTATATTTCACCTCACTTTAAGTAAGCTTTGGTATATCACCTAAAGTATGGTTACTTAGGTAGGCAACACTTTACCAATTACATCTTATGTAACTCTTGGATAAATATGGGATTTGATATCACATGTCCTGGCTAATTGAAATCCCATCTAATGCCGTAGGTCCAAAACTATTTTGATAACCTAGTTAAGTCTAACCATTTCAAACATATGGATATCACTATTATCCATCTTGTCTTACCTAGATGGCTTAACACACCATGCTTTGGCAAAACCTATGTTTAGCAATCCAAGTCTTGACAAGTGTTGAATTATGGGAGGCATTTTAATGACTTAATATTAAGCGAGGGTTCTATTTTATTTTTATTTTATTGTTTGTTATTATGTAGTATCATATACATAGCATCATATACACAGCATCACATATATAGCATAATAATAACACAATAAGTGTGTCATAGCATGGTCCAAATCTAGATTGATCTTCATAAGCCAATATGAAGGTTAATGGTCAATCCTAGGTAATCTTCATCTTTATGGATTTCCTTAGATTGCCACAAACGGACTCCATCTTAAGCCTCCATCTTGAACCTTCATCTATCTTGATCTTAGGCTTTGATTTTACATTACAAATTGCAATCTAAACTATTCTATTTCTACTAAATAAATAAATAAATTACAACAAATTGAAAAATGACTCATAGGCTGTATTTAAAATTAGAAACCCAAAATAAAATTAAATAAAACTTGCTTATCACATTGGTAGAAAAGGGCCATGCTATGCACCATGCAATTCATACTAAACACATAAACATAATAATATAATTTTATTAAAGTTAATTTTTTGTTATGACCAAAACGATTTATGTGACGAATCAATTCAGGGTCAAGGGGCAGCGCCTTGGTAGCGGTCCATTAATTTTAATTACCTTACTCGTTTGAACGAGTTGCTACTTAAATCTATTAATTTTAATTAATCACATTACCTAATTTGTTCATAATAGAATTAATCAATCTCTATTTAACACTTAAATGGATTTATGAAATTTATTGATCTGTCCTAAACCGATCATCCTTGTTTAACAATTAAACAGACCCTCTGATATATACTAATCTTTCAAAATAGATTATTATTGTTTAACATTTAAACAGTCTGCCACCTTAATAAAACCGAAACTAGATTTACAGTATATTGTTTAATCATCTTAAAACTGATTACTAGATTCTTGTTAAATTATAATATTAATCAAATTAACAACAACAGGTTACAAGAAACAGTAAACATATTAATCAAATTAACATGGTAAAAATGTTTAATCAAATAAAACCTCAAACACATTAATCTAATTAATATATAAATCGTATCCATACATATCATATATACACAGAACCATATAAAATCAATTTAATAGAATTTGCAAGTTGCTCTGATACCATTGTTGGGTTTTGTTTTGTTGTGATTCAAATAAGTAGCAAAACATCAAAATTAATTCTCACAAAATCCTCACAAGATCCATGTAATTTGATTAGATTGATAAGAAAGTCATAGAATCTTACCATGATGACAAAAAGGGTAAGATTTCTGGAAGGAAGAGAGCGGGTTCACTTCGGTGACATCCTAACTCGAGCTTTTCGTATTTAGAATCGGATTCAAACATTATTACTTAGAGCAACGCCCTTTGTAGGCATCTACACAAATAGACTCTCTCAAAAACCAAATTGGTGTGCTAACACCCTCTCCTTATGTTAAACATTTCTCTCTAATTTTAGGGTTTTAATGTTTTTGCCTTTTAGAATAAGAGAATGCCTTTTCTCATCTAATTTTGCCAAAAATCCTAAAACAGATATATATATATTGACTTCAAGAAAGAGTCAGATTTTAACTAGGGTAAACTATAATTCAAATATAATTCATAGAATCTAGACAATGTTAGATTTAATGAACGTAGACATATCTAGTACATCAAATTTGGACATTATTAGGTTCATTGAACCTAGACACAGTAAACCCAAAATTCGCTTTTGGTCTGTTCTATGTGTGCCACCCTGTAGGTTCACATAACGTTGGTAGTGGGCTTGAAATTCTGTTTTTGGCCCACAAAACATAAGCGGCCTCTAGCAAGACATTATGATTACCTACATTATGCGAATGTCAATAATCCGACATAACCTAATCCATAATAAGTATTAAAGTCCTTTTGTCACTAGATACCTTGATTGAACATAAGGCATGGTTTATGTTATCCTTATATTATTCAATCATATTATTTCTCGATCTTAAGTAGACTGATATTGATAACCCTTATCAATTCGTTCCAGTATAGCCATACATTTTTCTTTAGTCTAACTTATCGAAGGGCCTATAGATATCTTTCTCATAATAAATGAGGGACAAATTCCTTCTTAATCAATTACATTCCTCACATGATTCACTCTATAGCCAACAACAATTCATTCCATCATCCTGTTAAAGATAATATTAGAATGTGTCAAAATATAGAACTTGTCATGTAGGAAACAATGGTAATTTCAAGTCAGAGGACTAAGATAATGCTATTGTGATGATAATCACTTATAACAATTATCAATGTAGTATTCTCATAACAGGTCGATCCAATAC
This sequence comes from Artocarpus hirsutus, assembly GCA_946598075.1. NCBI lineage: Eukaryota > Viridiplantae > Streptophyta > Magnoliopsida > Rosales > Moraceae > Artocarpus > Artocarpus hirsutus. Next base: position 10,366 of record CAMOHE010043171.1, read on the forward strand.
ATCATTTCTTAAATATGTATCGATGAGTTGACTTAGTATCTCATACACATAATTAGTAAAACATAATCATCAGCCAAACTTCATACTAGTCTTCATTCATTATTATCCCAATAATAATGACCGACTAGGGATAATTTACAATAGAATTCAATTTTCACCTAAGAGTTTTACTATCAAGTCACATACTTGATGACCTTAGGCAAAATTAACTATTCATAGAATTAGAATAAAAAACAATAATGAAAATACCTCTTTATTAATAAAATACAAATGTGATGAAGTCAAAATATGGTCCTTATATAATTGCCTAGGGCACATCACTAACAGTACACCCGTCTCAGCTCAATGTATTTTGCTATGGTAGTAATATATTAATGATAGAATAATTGATATATGTAATACAAATTAGATAATAATGTACCAATAATTGCTTAAGCACTCAATATCCTTCTTGGCTAACCATAGAACCGTATTCATTTTGTTTTCTCATTTTTTTTTTGCGTTTGTTTTTTAAAGTTGGAATTCGACAAAACGCCAATATTTAGCAAATGCTTCCCATTCGTCAATGGTTATAAAGGGGCAATAACATACTATCATAGGAGATATAATGCCGCCTTATGAACCTTACAGATGTCGTTATATTCATCCTCGTTATCGTTATTTAAGATAAACTATTTAAATTGAAAAACATAATTTGATGAACATATCCTCAGGATCCATTCTCATTTTTTTATAATATTTATAAATATACAATCATATTTAAAACTACTCACATATATATAAATTTTTAAATTGTTTACCAATTCCAAAATAATGAGACCATAATTTAAATAAAATTCAAAACAACTTTAAAATATGTTTAAACAGTTCGGTAGGCCAAACTTCGAACATCGGCAGGCCAAACATGACCGGCAGTCCAAACTTCAACCACTGGTAGGTCATCCAAGGCACTACAAAATAGGGGTTTTAAAACACTTAGATTGGCAGGCCAATATAGGGTAATTGGCAGGCTAATATTCTACAAATTAATACAATGTAATAATAAGTCTTTTTATAGAATAGTGCAGAAATTTAACATGCAAAGAAATATAAACATAGCTCTAAATGAAAATTTTCTATCTTGGCGTTCTTTCGTGTCAATTCATCATTCCTTGCTCACACGCCTGTCTATGCCCTCCAACTATTCTATAGTCTTCTTACCTTTATCTACAACATGATCATAAACTAAGTAAGCAAAAGCCTAGTAAGTACACTTTCCTATCTCACAACATAAAACATTTTATGAACACCTCTATGTAACATCATAAACATAATCATCATTAACATAATAGTGCACCTGGCACAGTTTCATATAGAACATATCTTTCATTATCATTATCCATGTTAAAACTTCATTCATTTTATCTTTGGGGGTCCACATTTTATCTTTGGGGGTCCAAGTGTTTCACCATTATCATCATCATAGGTACGCCACTATGAGAGGAGAGGGGTAGCTAATCCCAAACAAAACATGACAAGTCCAACTTTAGACATCATAAACATAAACATAAATATAAACATAGGGTGTGCAACACTTAATTAAGTGATACATATATACATATACCATTAACATACCTCATTATTGAAACATTCGTTAAACCTTCTTGTTGCAATAAGAGTTTTTTTTTTTTTTAGAACACAATATGCCAAAAAAAAACTTAAAAATTGTCATAAAACATATTCTCAAAACTTTTTCATGAACTTTTATCATGTTGTAGGTGACAATGTACTTACTTGACTTGCTTACTTAAACCTTATCTTAGATGATTTTGCCGCAGTCTCGATGTGCTTATTTCTTGGAGTGTTCATGTCATACATCCATATATAAATAAAAATAAATTTCATTCTTATAAAATCATCCAAAACCATATAAAATTATTCATACTTCTGTCTCAAGAAATACAAAAGCATAAATAAACTTTACTAACTTATAAATTCATGCAAAAATTGCAATACTAATACCTGCCTGACGTTTATGTATTTATAGTTTAATAACTCACAATTTATATACAATTAAGGCATGAGATTTTGCAAGGACAAAATTAACATATATATCAATTATCCTAATTTTTTTTAGCCATAAAAATTTCATTAGACAATTAAAAGAAGTCACAATACGCACAACACAAAAACTGCCAGCAACAACAAAATAGTGAGCAGCCCTAACAAACGCTCATGAAATAAATTATCTATATCCTAAAATAATTTCATAAAAATCCAGCACACAATAGACATCTAAAACTATAACATATCCAAAATTTAACATCAAATAAATTTTCTACTATTCAAAACATGCATTAGAATTTAGAGACAAAACAAACCTTAAACACATAAGGCAATAAGTAACACACGATCATCATACTCAAACAATTAAAATAAAATTACTTTGACCTTAAAATTTTCATGACAACCTATTATCATATAAATACTATACCATAAAAAGTTTAATTAACAAATATATTTGTTTGTTCATACAAATAGGTCACACAAACAAGAAGACCAGAATTCACTACATAAGCAGCCATAAAACCTAATCTTAAATAAAGCTTAAGAACTCATCAAATATTCATCAAATAACCACTAAAATTTTCCATATCATAACCTAACATATGTATGAATATTTTTGTACAATTTCATTCATCACAATTTGTTTGCCCCTTGAACATAGACTACATTTTTGTGAAACGTTACTAATCAACAACAATTACACCATGAGTGGCAGAGAATAAAAATTTAATATCTTAAAGTAGAAAATTCCAAATGGCATGAAATTTTGAGGAATATCATATAACATATATATAAATATCATATTAAAATTTCAGATAAAATAGAAATTCGTAGACAAAGTTATGGCGGTCGGATTAGAGAGAGAATACAATTTCAGGAATAGTTTAGAATAAGTTTCTTATCTCAAAACAATTCTTCTCAAGCTTTCTTCAAACTAGTCTAAGCAAAAAGCCAATATTTCATTCAAATATTTGTAGGAATACAAGGGAGAAAAGGGGAAGAAAATGGGTAGAGAGGAAGAGAGTGTCTAAGAAAATTTTAGAGAGAGAGGGAGAGAGAAAACGAATTTAGAGAGGGAGGGAGGGTGATATGCGTGTAAATAGAGAATGGTGTGAAAAGAAAATAATCTTCTCTATATTTGAAGCATTCTTTTAAAAAGATAAGGTATACGTGTAGGGTATGGTGAGACAAGGAAAAAGTCAAAGATTCGCTCAATCTACCAAATCTTATCTTTTCAAATTAAGAAACCTTATCACAAAAATCAAATCTCCTCTTTTAAAAAGTCAAACCTTTCCTAATCATGGATAAGAAAAGAGATAAAATATATCAATTATTTAGAATTTTGCCAACTAATTAAATTAATCATCAATGCCACAAAATTTTAGAATTATTTGCTAATTTCTCATCAGTCGCATTGGGCCTGCCGATGACTTAATTCAGCCTACCGATTAAATCCTTCGGCATGCCGTTCTGGAAAAAAAATTCAGATGTGCCACTTTAAAGATACCAAAAATAAAATATTAAATATTTATCATGCATACATTATAAGTGACATAAACACCTTGAGCATATCAATACCACGTAACTATCACTTATCATAATACTCAAATAAATGGTCAGTAACATTATTTCATGAGGAAAAATACTTAATATCGTTAAATGTCTATCATTAACCATAACATGGAAAATGGCGGTGTTACAATTCCTCTCACCTTATAAGAGTTTTGTCCTTAAAACTCAAAACAATTGTGGATATCTAGCCCTTATGTCATCTTCACATTCTCATATAGCTTCTTCCACTTGGTGATTTTGCCATAATACCTTGACTAAAGGAATCTCTTTATTCCTTAAGATCTTAGTCTTTCAATCTAAAATCTCCACTGGCTTCTCTTCGTAATTAAGGTCATCTCGTATGTCAATCACCTATGGCTAAATCATGTGCGTAGGGGTTTGGAACATACTTTTTGAGTGTCAAAACATGGAACACATCATGAATAGATGACATCTTCAATGGCAATCTCAACTGATAAGCTACTTTGCCTATCCGCTTCACGATTTCATATGGTCTGATGAATCTCGGGCTCAGCTTGCCTTTTCTTCCAAACCTCATAACTCCTTTCATTGGTGCAATCTTTAGGAACACAGAATCACCTACAATGAATTCTAAGGGCCTTCTTCTTTTATCAGCGTAACTCTTTTATCAACCTTGGGTGGTCTCTATTATCTTTGGTATCAACTTAATCATCTCAAAAGTTTTGTTGACAAAATCAATCTTTTGCCATTGACATTTTCCATGATCTTCTTTCACCAGCTTCATGCTAACATATAGGAAATCTACATTTTCGCCCATATAGGGCCTCATAAGGTGCCATTTCAATTGTCGCCTAGTAGCTATTTTTATAAGCAAATTCTGCTAACGGTAATATTTTACACCAACTGATCTTGTAATCGAGAGTACAGGCCCAAAGCATATCCTTTAAGATCAAATTCATCCTCTCCATTTCACCGTTTGTCTGAGAATGAAATGCTGTACTAAAGTGCAACTTAGTTCCCATCACATTCTATACACTTTTTCAGAACTTGGATGTGAACCTACCATCATGATCAGAAATGATAGACTTAGGGATTCCATGAAGTCGCACTATTTTCTTGACATAGAGTTCTACTAACTGCTTCATAGAGTAAGTGATTTTAATAGGGATGAAATGTGCCATCTTCGTCAGTCGATCAAAACCACCCCAATGGCATTAAATCCATTCATAGTCTTGGTCAAACTGGTAACAAAATCAATTACAATCTCTTCCCATTTTCATTTTGGTATTTGAATTAACTGCAAATCGCCACCAGCTCTTTAGTGTTCAACTTTGATTGGTTGACAGATCAAGCATTTCTTCATGTACATTGCAACGTCACATTTTATTCCAAACCACCAAAAAGTATCCCTTAGATTGTTGTACATCTTTGTTGCACCTGGAAGAAGTGAATAAGGAGTTTTGTGAATTTTCACTAAGATTGTTGCCTTTAGGCCATTAATGTTGGGAACACATAAGCGGTTCTTGAGATATAGGGTTCGATCATCCGCAATACAACCTTCGCATTTTCCTTCCTTGATTTCCTGTCTTGTTTACTCCGAATCTCATCAAATAGCGATGGAGCAAGAGTTACTGTTATGAACTGCCTTGTTATGATTTCCAAACCGAAATCTATAATTTCCTTCCTTAAAGGCTGAGACATTACTTGTAACGACATCAACATGGCATTAGTCTTCCTACTTAGAGCATCAGCTCCTCGATTAGCCACTCCTGGATGATAAAGGATTTCAAAATCATAATCCTTGCTAGCTCTAGCCATCTCCGCTGTCTTATATTCAAGTCCTTTTGAGTGAAGAAGTACTTTAAACTTTGATGATTAGTAAAAATCTTACATTGAACTCCATACAAGTAATGTCTCCAAATCTTTAGTGCAAAAACTACGGCCGCCAATTCGCGATCATGAGTAGGATAGTTCTTTTGTAGTCTTTCAATTGTCTCGATGTGTAGGTAATTACTCTATCATTTTGCATTAATATAGCACCAAGGCTCATCTTAGAAGTATCACTGTAAATTACAAACCCATCGTTCCCTTTAGGAATAGCTAAGACTGGAACTATGGTCAACCTTTTCTTTAGTTCTTGAAAACTCTTCTTGCATGCATCCATCCTTTCAAACTTCTTTCCTTTATGAGTTAGATTTGTGAGAGGTGCTGTTATTTTAGAGAAATCTTCCACAAATTTTCGGTAATAACCAGCTAGTCCCAATAAGCTCCTTATCTCACTTACATTCTTTGGTTGTTTCTAGTTGAGAACAGCTTCAACTTTCATAGGATTCACCATTATTCCTTCCTTTGATACAACATGGCCCAAAAAAGATACACCGTCTAGCCAGAACTCACACTTTGAGAACTTTGCATATGACTCATGTCTCTTTAGAGTCTTTAACACTATTCTCAGATGTTTGGCATGCTCTTCCCGACTCTTCAAATAAACAAGAATATCGTCAATAAATACAATGACAAATTTATCGAGGAAATCCTTGGATACCTGAGTCATCAAGTCCATGAAGGCTACAGGTGCATTTGTTAGACTGAAAGACATAACCATAAATTTGTAGTGACCATACCTCGATCTAAAGGCTGTCTAAAGGATGTCTCCTTCCTTTATCTTCAATTGATGGTATCCTAACCACAAATCAATCTTTGAAAACATAGATGAACCCTTAAGTTGATGAAACAACTCATTAATTCGGGGTAACGGGTACTTATTCTTGATTGTCACCTTGTTCAACTCCCTATAGTCGATGCAGAGTCTCATAGAACCATCCTTCCTCTTGACAAATAAGACTGGTGCTCCCCATGGTGAGTGGCTAGGTCGGATAAAGCCTTTATTAAGAAGCTCCTTTAGTTGAGAATGTAGCTCTTTTAATTCCACCAGAGCCATCCTATAAGGTGCCTTGGAAATCAGGTCGGTGCCTGATGCAAGCTCAATATCGAATTCGTTATCTCTGTCCAAAGGTAGGCTTGATAGATCATCTGGAAATACCTCTAGAAATTCTCAAACTACCATAACATCGTCAATCTTTGCTTTCTTTTCTTGACTTTTGTCTACAATATTTGCTAAATAACCCATGCAGCTACTTGCTAACAACTTCCTTACTTTCATGGCTGACAAAAACATGTTCGACTTCTTTCTAGACTCGCCTACAAACATGAACTTTTGTTCACCTTTTGGATGAAAAATCACCTTGTATTTTTGGCATTCAATGGAAGCATTGTATTTACTTAGAAAATCCATCTTGAGAATCATATCGTAGTCATATACATCGATCACAGTAAGATCAATAAAGAGTTCCCTTTCAGAAATCCATAGAGGAACTACACGCAAATAATGAGTAGACATCATCACTTCCTTAGAGGGTAGTGTTGTAGTGAATCCTTGTCTCATAGGTTCTAAATTTGCTCTTAACTTCTTAGCAAAGGATGATGATACAAAAGAATGAGTGGCACCCATGTCAAAAAGAGCATGTGCATTAAAAGAAAGACTTGAAATCTGACTTGTGACAACATCAGTGGCTGTTGACAAAGGCTTCAATAGCCACTTGTTCCTTCATCATTACATAGATGTAAGCATTGGTAGGTGGGGCTTCAACTCTTCCCTGATTAATCAACGGTCCTTCTAAGGTAGCTTGGATCTGATGGAGTTAGGCATGAAGAGATCTCTGCTAAGCTTGGACATGATTCTAGTTAGGGCAGTTCTTGGCAAAGTGGTCTTCATGTCCACAAATAAAGCATTGGTTGGTTCCCAAACGACATACACCTAGGCATTTTCTCCCAGATTTGGCACATGGTTGAATCAGCCTAATATTGTTGTACTGTCCACCATTTTACTTATTATTACCTTAGTCCTGCTGGTTCTGGAAGCTGCCCTTCCTCTTGTTGTTCCTCTAGCTCTGGTTGTTGTTGTTGTTGTTGTTATTTTTTCCTTGAGGTTAGTTCTAAGTGTTTGCATTATTCACTAATTAATCTGGTTGAGGCTGGTTTCTTCTTCAGTTTAACAGATGGAATTCTACTCTTGATCAATCTTCTGACCCTTTCACTATCATTGCTAGCCATCCTTGAGCAAAGATGTGCCAACTGATCAAATTTTCCCACCACATTGGTAACTAACATGTCTCCTTGATGCAAGCTCTCAAACTCATCATAATGCTTTCGGGCAATGTTTATGTAGAAGAACTTTGTGGTGAATTCACAAATGAAATCAGCCCATGTCATCTTGTTTACATTTCTACTTTGTTCGATTCTGTCCCACCAGATTCTGGCCTCCATAGTGAGGCAAAACGAGGCACAGAGGACCTTCTCATTTTCTATAAAACCCATCAGCTTCAAAGTGGCCTCAATTGTCTTCAGCAATCCTTGAGGGACTTGGGGATCCTTAGAACCTTCAAAGTCTACTAGCTTAACCCTCTTCCATCTAACTAGCAACAATTCTTGGTAGACAGGCCTTGGTTCAGGTGCAGGAGCCAGGGCTTCTTCTCTTCAGGGCGAAGGAGGAGGAGGAGGAGGTGGCATGTCATTTCCTAGTCTTTCACCTCCTTGACCATTGGCTCTTAGTTCCTCGATCTCCCTTCTCTGCTCTTCGAGTTGCTTTTGTAATTCAATAATAACCGTCATTAGTCTTTCATTGGTCTGAGCACGAGTTTGCATTCTTTCACGGTCGTTCATCTTTGATTTCCTAAAAGAATTATGAGCTTAGGAATAATCTTTCAATTATTGAGATAGGATTTCACTACTAAGTTATGCACAAGGACATTTATCATTATACAACTAGATCTTATACTTTTCATCAAACTTACATTCATAACAATTAACTTAAAATTAACTTACTTGGAGGACCTTAACTGACATATGGCGATATGAATTGAAACAAAAATTCGCTCTAATATTAAAGCTTGTAAAGCCCCCTTATAAACGTCATAGATGTCTTTACATTTATCCTTGTTATCGTTATTTAAGATAAACTATTTAAATTTAAAAATATAATTTGATAAACATATCCCCAGGATCCATACATATTTTTTTTATAACATTTATAAATATACAATCATATTTAAAACTATCATATATATATATATTAAATAGTTTACCAATTCCAAAATAGTGAGACCATAATATAAATAAAATTTAAAACAACTTTAAAATCTGTTCAAATAGTTTGGTAGGATGAACTTTGGACATCGACAGGCCGAATATGACCGACAGTCCAAACTTCAACCACTGGTAGGCCGTCCGAGACACTGCAAAATAGGGGTTTTAAAACACTTAAATCAGTAGGCCGATATTGGGTAATTAGCAAGCTAGTCTTTTACAAAATCAATACAATGTAAAAATAAGTATTTTTTACTGAATAGTGTAGAAATTTAACATACAAAGAAATAGAAACATAGTTCAAACCCTTTTTTAAATGAAAAATTTCTATCTTGGTGTTCTTCCATTTCAATCCATCATTCCTTACCCACATGCCTGTCCTTGCCCTCCACCTATTCTATAGTCTTCTTACCTTTATCTGCAACATTATCATAAACTAAGTAAGCAAAAGCTTAGTAAGTACAATTTTCCATCTCACAACATAAAACATTTTATGAACACGTCTATGTGACATCATAATCATAATCATTATTAACATAATAGTGCACTTGGCAAAGTTTCATATAGAACATATCTTTCATTATTATTATCCACATTAAAACTTTATTCATTTTATCTTTGGGGGCCCAAGTGTTATACCATTATCATCATCATAGGCGCGCTACCATGAGAGGAGAGGGGTAGCTAATCCCAAACGAAATATGACAAGTCCAACTTTAGACATTATAAACATAGACATAAACACTAACATAGGGTGTGCAACACTTAATTAAGTGATACATATATATATATACCTTTAACACGCCTCATCATTGAAACATTCGTTAAACCTTTTTGTTGCAACCAGAGTTTTTTTTTTTCTAGAAAACAATATGTAAAAAAAAAAACATAAAAATTATCATAAAACATATTCTCAAAACCTTTCCGTAAACTTTTATCATGTTGTAGATGAGAATGTACTTACTTGACTTGCATACTTAAACCTTATCTTAGATGACGTTGTGACGTCATCACAGTCTTGATGTGCTCACTTCTAGGTGTGTTCATGTCATACATCGGTATACAAATAAAAAAAAATTTCATTCTTATGAAATCATCCAAAACCATATGACATATTCATACTTCCATCTTAAGAAATACAAGAGCATAAATACACTTTACTAACTTATAAATATTCATGCAAAAACTGTAATACTAATACCTACATGACCCTTATGTTTTCATAATTTGATAACTCACAATTCATATACAATTAAGGCATGAGATTTTGCAGGGACATAATTAACATATATATAAATGACCTAATTTTTCTTTAGCCATAAAAATTTTATTAGACAATTAAAACAAGTCACACAACACAAAAACTGCCAGTAACAACAAAACAGTGAGTAGCCCTAACAAATGCTCATAAAGTAAATTATCTATATCCTAAAATATTTTCATAAAAATCCTACATACAATAGACACCTAAAACTATAACATATCCAATATTTAACTTCAAATAAATTTTCAACAATTCAAAACATGCATTAGAATTCAGAGACAAAATAAACCTTAAACACATAAGGCAATGAGCAACACACGATAATCATACTTAAACAATTAAAATAAAATTATTTTGATGCTAAAATTTTTTATGACAACCTATTAACGTATAAATATAGTCATAAAAAGTTTCATTAATCAATAAATTTGTTTGGTCATACAAATAGGTAGCACAAGCAAGAAGTCTAGAATTCACTACATAGGCAGCCATAAAACCTAATCTTAAAGAAAGTTCAAATATTCATCAAATCACTAAGAAGATCATAACCTAACATATGTATGAATATTTCTTCACAATTTGATTCAAATCACAATTCGTTTGCCCCTTGAACATAGATTTCCTTTTTGTGAAACATTACTAATCAGCAACAATTACACCTTGAGAGGTAGAGAATAAAAATTTAATATCTTAAAGTAGAAAATTCTAAATGGTGTGAAATTTTGAAGAATATCATATAACATATACATAAATATCATACTCAAATTTCAACATAAACAAAAATTCATAGACAAAGTTATGGCGGTCGAATTAGAGAGAGAATACAATATCAAGAATAGTCTAGAATAAGTTTCTTACCTCAAAACAATTCTTCTCAAGCTTTCTTCAAATTTGTGTAAGAGAAAACCTAATATTTCATTCAAATATTTGCAAGAATATAAGGGAGAAAAGGGGGAAGAAAATGGGTGGAGAGGAATAGAGTGTCTAAGAAAATTTTAGAGAGAGAGGGAGAGAGAAAAATGATTTTAGAGAGAGAGGGGGGGTGATATGCGTGTAAATGGAGAATGGTGTGAAAAGAAAGTAATGTTCTCTATATTTGAAGTAGATTTTCTTTTCAAAAGATGAGTTATGCATGTAGGGTGGGGTGAGACAAGGAAAAAGTCCAAGATTCACTTGAATTACCAAATCTTATCTTTCAAATTAAGAAAGCTTATCAAAAAAATCAAATCTTCTCTTTTAAAAAGTCAAACCTTCGTTAATTATGGATAAGAAAAGAGATAAAATATATCAATTATTTATAATTTTGCCAACTAATTAAATTAATCATCAATGCTGCAAAATTTTAGAATTATCTGCTGATTTCTTATCAACTGTATTCGGCCTGCTGATGACTTAATTTGGCCTGCCGAAGTGTCATGCCCTAAAGTTTGGATAGTGACATAGATGATTAATTTAGTTAATTAAACTAAGTTTTTTATTAAAATCATCAATTAAATGATTTGAGTTATTTTGAAAAACATGATAATTTTAAAAACATTCTAAAACATTTATCGTTATTTTAAAATAGTAAAACATAAAATAAAATATTAATGACAATTAAACATAAGCTAGGCCCCACCGGACTCACATTAGTGCACACACATGGCATCGACAATAAAATGATACATCACAGTCCAATAAGAATGGTAGATATTAAAATTATACATGCCTTAAATTAAATAAAGCAATAACCTAAAACAGTACTCCTACGACTCACTTGTTGCCTAGTTGCTTCCCTGTCGGTCCTAAGCTGTAATCCACCTAGGAAAAAGGGTTTTAAAAAGATAAAGAAAATGTGAGCGGAAAGCTCAAGAGGATTAAAGATTCGAAGAACATTTAATTGAATATAATATTCTATTAAAGACAAGAGTTATAAAAATAATAAATTGAAATACATTAAACTCATACTTACTTTCTTGCTCTTTTTCATCCAAATTTAATCTAGGATTGAGCTTTGAAAATATTAAATCAAGGTTAAATCTGTTACAACATAAGAATTATAAAGTACCGTGGATAGGCTCATAAAATTTATTCTTACCATTAATTCATTGGTCATCTGTAAAATGTGACTTATTGTTTAGTTTTTGGCAAAGCCATCATAATCACGTCCGTAGTAACCCAGTTGGGTTTCGGGACTTGCCCCTAAGGTCGCATTCTCCACAACTCAATCTCTGTGGATGGCATCATGCTCTTTTGGTTCCTTTTGGATGGTGTTAATAGCATGTCCAGTATTATGTTATTATTTAGGTTTCACCTTACCGAATATTCTCATTTGCATTCATTATGATCATTCGTTTTTCATCAAGTAATGAAATCACTAAGCAACCCATCTCAAATTATCTCTTGAAACTTATTTTGAAAGACGTAACTTTGAAAGAGGTTATTTTGTAGGAAACAATTTGGAAGAATCCTTTGAGGCCAAAATATTAAAATCATACTACCAAAGAAAGGGGTAGAAGTTCTACCTTGAATCCTACACCATATCCTAGCATCGTAGTTTCGACTTGCTATACGTCAGCTCTATGGAACCACATGCAACCTTAAATGTAAACTAAGTCAATCAATATCTAGCCTAGGATATTCTACATTACTTAGCTATTTCATGGTGTCTTAGTGTGCCATTGAAATTCATAAAGTCATTTTATAAACTTAAAAGCTTCATCTAGGTTTAAAGCAGTAAAAATGGGTGAAAATGTTCATTTCTCATAAACTCTGGTTGGCCTACTAAACTATCCATACCGGCCTGCTGAACCACACAGTTTGGCCTATCGGCAGTACAGAATCGGCCTACTGAACTTTCCTAGGTTTGGCCTGCCGATGATATGAATCTGGCCTATTGAACTCATGAATCGGGCCTGTCGATACTCAAGATCAGCTTGTCGAACTAGAAAATTCCAGAAAGTTTCATATTTCGAGTCTCGGCCTCCCAAGCTTGAAATGTCATTTTAAACCTGTTTTCTCAATTCTCAAACATAGAAAACATTCATAGATGATGGAAAAACATAATATAATACATTTAAACAAGTTTAAACAAGATTTTCATAGAAAATCTCAAAGGAATCCAAAAATGGGAAAAATAGGAAAAAAGTGATTCAATCTATTTTTCATAAAATCAAGCCTAGATTCGAGTTGTCTTGAGTTCCATTAACTTAGATTAAAGGTTTTCTAAGCTATAGAAAATCAGATTACAACATTTTAAAGAAATTGAAAAATTAGAAAAAGTTTTGAAAATTTAAAAAGTAACAAACTAACCTCGAATCCAAGCTTGAAATCAAGTTTATAGAGGCTCAATCTTGCTCCTTAGCTTCTAATCCAATTGAAGATCCAAGCTTGAGCTCAATTTTGAATCAAAATTTGAGAGGGTAAGAGAAAGGGTGATGGGCAAATAGATAAGAGAGAGAGAGTGTTGAGAGTGAGAGAGGGAGAGCATGAGAGAATGTGAGAGAGAGTGAGTGAGGGAAGGAAAGGGAGAGGAAATAAATAGAGGAAAAGAGTGGCTTTTGTAAAGTGAAAACCATGTTCCAACACATGGTTTTCCAAAAAGGGACATATTGAACATTTGACAATTTGTTTTGTTCTAAAAATTCAAAATAACAATTGAAATAATAAAGAGTGATTAAAAGTAATACTAATTTTGGAAATATTACAAAATAGTTAAATGAAGTTCAAACTTGCCTTATGACACCCTAATTCACTATTTTTCCACTAATTACATTGAATTAAAAATTGGGGTGTTACACGAAGTTGTAAGTTTGTCATAACGATTAAATCCTTTGGCATGCCATTCTGGAAAATAAATTCGGAAGTGCCACTTTAAAGAGACCAAAAATAAAATATTAAATGTTTATCATGCATACGTTATAACTGACATGAACACCTTGAGTACATTAATTTCATGTGACTGTCGCCTGACATAAAACTCAAATAAATGGTCAGTAACATTATTTCATGAGGAAAAATACTTAACATCGTTAAATGTCTAACATTAACCATTACATGAAAAATGGCAGGTGTTATAGGAGGCTGCTTATATACATTGTCATTGTTATCCTAAACAAAAAGGTTGGCCTTTACAAAGATGACATAGAGGTCGGATCTAAACTCCTTTACTAGTTCACCACAAATCTTTATAGCTTTTTTTTTTTCTATATCACTTTTCAACTGTGAAACCTTTGTAAAACTTTCCCCAAATAATATCTCTTACTTTGTCCAAATCCGTAGTTTTTCAATCTTTAATCCATACTATAATGTGCTCTCGACTAAGAACTCTAATCTAACTACTTAATTCACTTCTAGTTGTGCCTTTTGGTTGGCCTTTTGCATCAAATGTTACTTTTATTATTAATCCTCTCTTCTTCATCCAATGCTCTTCATTAAACTAGCTCTCTGCTTAAAATCAACTTTAGGATTGAATTCAATTTTTCTTCAGGGCTTGCTAACTTGTTTTCCCTTTGTATGTTGAGAGAAAGATGGCATGCACTCTTTATACTCTTCATCATAGTCCTTATCACTCTCTTGTGACATTTTTACCTAATCTAAACCAAATTCTCATGGAAATGCAAATACATAAATGGACATAAACCAATCAACCAAATTAATAGATTTAATCTGAAAACAAAAAGTAAATTAGAATTACTAGTGATAGTGCATAAAACAAAGTATTAACTAATATAGTTAATTAATATAACAAATTAATAGAATTAACAATAATAATGAAAATTAAACTAAGTAACATAAAATAACATAAACTAAACCTAAAGAACACTAAAATAAGAAAACTAAATTACAAGACTAATTGTTATTGATGCTCATAGAGGCTTTTCATCAAACATGTGTTGGGCAACACAACAATACCAAGTCTAGAACTAAAACTAAGTTTAGAACTAACAATAAAATAACCCTAAGTTCAAATATAACAATAAAACTCTTGCAATACTAAAGCTAAACAACACTAAATTTAGAGCTAACACTTACGCTAAAGCTAATTAAAATTAAAACTAACAAAACTAAATAATTAAAAATAAAATTAACTAAAATTGCAAAACTATATAACTAATAAATAGTAAATACATTGCAAAACTATATAACTAAAAAATAAAAAAAAAAAAACAACAAAATGGTTGTTCAAAAGTATTACATACCAATGTGCTCCGGCAGGGTTGAGTTGACGGTGGTGGACTCGCTGGAGGGCTGCCTTGACAACAGTGATGAGGGACGTGGCATGAGAAAAACTATCGATGGATTCGAGGAACGAGAAAAGGCAAGAAAGAGATAGAGAGAAAGGATTAATGCAATGACACGGGTTTGGGTCGTTGGCCTATTTTGTGTCACACCCCGGAGTACGGGAGGTGACGTGGTGGTTTAATTAAATCAATTAAGTAAAGATTTAGTTAAAATCAGGGTTTTAGAAGGAAATTTATGAATAAAAAGGTGATAATTTTAAAATTGTTTGAATAAATAAGTTAAAGAAATAAATGAATCATCATAATAATTAAACAAATAGAAATAACATTAAAATAATTAAATATGGGGTGGAACGCGTATGAGTCCCACTAGCCCACATATTGTGCAGACACATATAGTACTGACAATGTTATGATACAACCATAGTCCAGAATAAAGAAAAGTTAAAGTTTTACATGCCTTGAATAATAAATTAACCTACCAAATACTTCTACTGACCGTAAGTCCGGTCGGCGGACTCTTCTCCAAACCTATGCTGATATCCACCTAGGGTTAAGATTTTAAAACAGATAAAATGTGAGCGAAAGGCTTAGTAGGACTATATTTGAAATTATTCAGCTTTAAAAGAAATTGCGTAAATCAAATAA
>CAMOHE010043172.1:0-44275 GCA_946598075.1 Artocarpus hirsutus
ATACTAAAGCCAAGTTTGAATTAAAGAAAACCTACCTCGAAACTCTTTTGAAAAACACCAAAGTTTGGGTTAAAAATCAAGCTTGTGTTGACTCCAAAACGGCTTCAAACGTGGCTAAAAATTATAGTTGTCGTGGTTGCAAAGAGAGCTTTATGCCTTGTGTCTTTAGTTGGAAATTGAAGTGAGAAAGGAGAGAATGAGAAACTAGAGAATAGAGTTGTGATGGTTGAATAAATAGACATCAAAATAATTGAGGAGCGGGAGAGAATTAAATGAGCATTAGAAGAAAATATTATCATGTCTCCCATGGAGACTTTTAGCAAATAATGTTAACATAATTGAGGGGGCAAATGGGGTAAGTTGTAGAAGAAGATGAAGAAAGCATTAAAAAGGTAGTTGAGAAAACATATCGATGTCTCCTAATAGTTGAGGTGAATTAATTCTATGTCTCCAAGTAGTTGAGGCTACTTAATTAAGCATTAATGTAGCGGGACAAGGTTGGTAGAAGTGAGTGATAGGTATATTTAAAATATTTACTATGAAGACTTAGTAAAAATACTAAAGTGACATTTTATTCATATGATTTTACAAAAATCATACCCGTTAAAATAACGGGTGTTTCAACTCTCCTCCCCTTTAAAAATTTCGTCCTTAAAATTTCAAATCTAATAGTATTAATAAAAAAAATCACAATTCTGTTCTGATATGCACTTCTGACTCTAAACCACCAATGTTGTTTGTCTTCAAATGTAAGTTGTTATATCTCCCTTCATTAGCTTGGAGTATAAACCTCACTCGAAATACTAAATACTTAAACAAGAGTGTTTCTGACTTGATTTAAATTCACAGTACCGTATTATGGTTTAACATTTTGATCAGAGAATACACATGCTAATCATATCATTTTCTAGTCCTTCATTATCCTTGGACTGTGATTTACAACTAGTAAACTAAAACATAATCATAAAATATATTACACAAACGCTTCTATTCAAAACCATACATTAAACTTATTCATAGAGATATTAGACGAAATCTCACAATTGCAGACAAACCTGTTAGATTCTTCATTAAACAACTATCTTCATGATACACAAACAATTTATCCACATAATAGACTCATATTTCCTATAGAATATCCCCACAACTGACTTCGGTACTTTCACATAATATTAACAAAATATTTCACATTACAAACATGATACGGATACGTTTCGAGAGTACAGGGCACTCCGTATACCAGCTATCCATACCATGTATGTTTAGAGAATACAAAAACATTGATGAACAAAAGGTCAGACCTTAAGTAGGATGCGTTTTGAGAGTATTAAGTACTCCGTAGCCAGCCATCCTGGCATTAGGCTTACTGAATCTAAAAGTCTTAACGGCACACCACAAGAAATACAAAATGCAAGATAAACGATTATTTGTGACACACGAAATACGGACACACATGCCTACATGCCATGAATAAAACCAAAAGATTACAGACTGAGATTTAAATCAATTGGCCGCTCCTAGCATTCATCTTCCCATTCAAGCTTGGATGTTGTAGTGTCGAATTCCGGATGGATGATTTGCATCTTATCTAGCAATTCCTTAGCTATTGAAGCAGTAGCAAAGATTTGTCTCTCCGATTCTACAATGATGTTTTCTTCCACAGCATAATCTAGAAATTTTAAAAGACTATCATAAAAACCATTTACATTCAGTAGTCCTAAGGGTTTGGAATGAAAGCTCAATAATCACTCACAAGCAACTATAAATATTTCCTTAAGAGTACCTAGACCACCAGGTAATGCTATAAAAACATTAGAATTATTGATTATAGCTTTAAAATTTCTAGGGATGCTCTTGACTCCTTTTCCCTTACGTATGGTTTCCTTATAAAGGTTTCCTTCAGCTAGAATATGAGACCAAATCCCTACAGCTGTAGCATCACTAGACTTAGCTGCTAGCATCATATTTTCCATCATTTTCACACTACCACCCCCATAGATTATGTTAATCTTCTTGCATGCTAGGACTTGCCCTAAGTGTTTTGCAGCTTCTACATAGGCTTTATCTTTTCCAAGACTAGAACCACAAAAGACACAAACATTCTTTAGTTTCTTGATGGACTAGGAGGTAGACATACTTGGTTTATATAAGTGATTGTTTATGTCTGTTCCACTTAGTCTTCAGGTTCAACATGAGGTTTTAAAGATGAAGATTACATAAAAATGACTAAAGAAATATACGAGTAGGAAATGAAAAGGTAATCCAAAGATTTAAACAAAATCTTGTGTGGATAAGAAAGTAAGATAAGGTGATTGATAGTTAACAGAAAATCTGATTTATTCTTTGAAAAAGATTAGACTCTAATTGCATAACTTTTGAAAATTGAGAATGGTTTGACAGAAGATCCTCTTGACACAACTGTAGACCTTTTGACAAATATACATCGAGTCTAGAAATTTGATATAAACGACAAATACTGTAGAACTTTTGAAATTTGAGACAAAAATCTTGAAATATCTGGATAAGTTTTCAAAATTCAAACATGTTACTGTACCGTATATGACGTGTCTGATAAGATAATATATTTTATTATATATATGTTTAAGAAAACCATAGATTAAGTGAGATATTAAGACTTACTATATAAATCTAATAATCACAAATGTTTCAAACACGAAGACAAATATTATGAGTAAAAGAAGAACACAAACTGTTGAACATTAACTGAAACGATTTCAAATAAACAAAGACTAAACAACTTTTACAGAGCGAAGACTTATTCCCTATTCAGTTTTCTTATGGCTTGGCAAACAGGATCTAGAAATACCATATTTTTGAGACGTTGTCTTTCTGCATGGAATTTAGGCCAGAGTTTAAAATAGCTCCTTGAACATATCCACTAGGGTGACCATGAAGAGGAGGATGGATGCTATCTAAGTTCTCCTTTAAAAGTCCATCCTTGCAAAACCTTATTTTATCCTCTCTATTCGTAGACATATAACTAGGCGAAGTACATTTACCGTTACAATTTTGTCTTCCACATTTACTACACGTTACCGCGATAGCACGAGCTCTTCTTTTCATTGCACTACGACTGGTTCCCATTCTTGGTAAACCAACATCTTGACTGAAGTCATTCAGATGGACTTTCCCCTCTATCAACATTCTCACATCACAAGGGATACCAAAACACATAAGAATCCACAATCGAGTGATTCTGGCTTTGTATTTCTTTCTGAGAATCTTTTGAGAGAGTGATGAAAAATACTTTCTCAGGTGTTGGTACTTTGGGTCCATGATAAGATGAAAAAAGAGTAAATAGAAAGGAAAAATTGAGACAGTAAATTGCAGGATCCTAGAATTTCTTTTTCTTTTAGACGGAGAAGGAGTTCTAGATAGAAAGAATATTTGTGATCTAGAGAGAGAATAACAATTAAGAGAGAGTGTGTGAGCTCAGAGAAATAAGCTCCCATGCACAGTAGACGTATATGTAAACAATGATTAAACTACTATAGATGACACATATAGAGGCCACGTGGGAGAGACAGTGTGAGTCAAACTAATTCAGGATTTGGACTAGGCCCAAATGTTCAAAGTTGAAATGGTTTAGATTGTTTTGGATCTTCACATATTTAGAACAAGTTAAATAACAAACATAGATTTAAAAACTAATTCATACAGATCTTATGTCCATTTCAAAGTCCACTAAAAATAAAATAACTATGAATAACAAATCTAATTTCACGACAATCAAGGATCTTCCTAAATGGTATTTAAATCAGTCCATAACATAATCATCTAGTAATTCAAATAATTTGTTTAAATCAAAGCCTTATTGAATAATGCATTCGCTCATATGTTATCCTTAATATTTAGCATCAATCAATGGACTCATCATCATTACCACCAAGGGTTTAGAATGTGACCAACCTTGAAATCAATATGATTTACGTCTTCTAACATAGACCAAATTAATAAGCAGAGACTTTTGATGTTACGACTTAAGCATAATGTATGCAGCAAAATATTCCAACCTTAAAATTTATACATTCTTTGTCTTTACATAGTCTCAACAGGCCAAAAATCTGACATTTATCTCACTCAAGATTCAATACCATGAATTCTAACTTATCTCATATTCTTCAAGTAAACAAAACTTTCAAGAAAAGTTATTGACAATCGAATCCACACATAATCACTGCTTAAGTCTGAATCAATTACGAAGAATTTGGCACATCAATGCCAAACTTTGAAATTAACAAATCAAACCTTATATTTCTTATTACTTTTCACGAGATTAAAAGGTTCCTAAATCCTCGTATCGACATGAATTTCTCATCATTCTATATGAATTAGATATGCTTATAGATCCTAGTATTATACGAATTTCATATAAGCATTCTACTTATAAACCTACTCCATATAATTATCATTCCCTCAAGATTACTAATACTTTTCTTCTAGACTGTATCAATCAATTTAAAGGTTTATTTTGATGATGACAGTAAAAATTCAACTTCAAAAACATCTCAAAAACAAATTTACAAAGTGGTACTACACTCTCTAATTTAACCAAACCTAAGCTCTGATACCAAAAATTCTGTAACGCCCCAAAGTGGGGGTTAACAGTTTTTATTAAATAAAATAAAGATTAGAAAATAAATATAAATCATTAAAGTAATTTGCCCAGGACTTAAATAAAAACTCTCAAATTAAAATAAAAATATAAACAAATAAATAACCATAGTTTAATGTAGCACCTTAAATTTTAATAATATACAACTGTCATCATCATCATTTCAACCCTCAACAAATCTTAATGCAGTCACAGAAAGTAACATTGGATGCTTACATTATCATAAAGATCATTCTTTGCATTCAAAGCCATCCCAACGTAATATAGCTACCTAGCTTTTTCAACTATTTTTCTTGTAGCCACCTCACACTTAGTGAGTCCTGAAAAGATGAACATATCAGAGAATGAGCGACAGCATGCTCAGTAGGGAAAACCATTACTCACCTTAAGGTTTTATTCATTACCACATTAAAACTGCATAGTTAGTTAATTTACATCATACACCAGATTATGAGGTTTATTATGATCATATCTTATGGATACTATAGTTAACCATTACCAGGTTTCACACTTATACATACATATAAATATTATAGTTCATCATTATTCCTAGGTATCCATATTAAATAAAGTAACACTTCACTTATCGAAACCCTAATGGGCGTGCTTGACCACCCTCTAAACATTCTGAGGGTATTCCGGTGAGGGGACATCAAGGCCCAAGTCCTCATCAAGTCGATTCCTGTACAATGTGTTCTGGGACTTTTGACCCAAGGAAGCGTCATCACCTTCCTCCTATTTTACCTTTTAGGGTAATCGTGCCCAAGGACGTAACCACCGCCCTCTTCACGTCTCACTATTTCTTAATGTTCCATCATTATTTATAGAATCAGTTTTTTCTAACCATGCTTTCCAACTTATAACAACATATGTTAATTCATTATGTTCCTCGCTAATCAATACATGGCGAGTTCATGTCATAGTTTCATATGTGATTCTCATATACTAACAGTTCAACATAGATACATATATCTTGTGGTAAAACAATCAATTTAAATTCCATAAAAACCTCACAAAAGATGAGTAATAGAATCCCTACCTTCCAAGCTTCTCAAAAATCTTTTAATCTCTGAATTTAATTAATGTATGCTCCATACACCCTTGATCCTAAGGTGTGCATAAGAACAATTAAAACTAAAGCACAACATGTAACCACATTCATAAATGAATTAAGTATAAATCTATATATTTTAGTTTCTAATAAGATTCATAAATCACATAGGATGGTCTTGGAAAGGTTGCAAAACAATAAGGAATTAGAAGGTGAATAAAGTTGGGTTCACTATCTACAATTAGTACATGGGTTATTGGGTGGTTTACTTAAGGTAAACGGGTGGTATACTGCCACTGGTAGGATTACTAGTTTCCAACCCGAGAATTGAAAAATTCATAGAAAATAAAATATAACTCCGATTTAGGTTCATGATAGCTCGTTGGAAAGCTTAGGATGTCTACTTTTAAAATATGTGAACCAATTTACAAAATTCATTTTTATCTAGTCCCAGAATTTCAAGAAAGTGCTACTGCCTATAGAAATAATACAAGGTTTATGGAATGTTAAGTTTTTCTTAAACCCAAAGCATATTATTATCATTTAAAATTCCAAAACCATTCCAGCATGCATTATATAATCATAATAAATATATTCTCATGAGTTTTATATCAAAATCATTATCAAACTATATCTCTAGCCTTTCTTACAAATGATGAGGAAAACATGCATTAAATATGAAGAAAATACATACTAAAGCCAAGTTTGAATTAAAGAAAACCTACCTCGAAACTCTTTTGAAAAACACCAAAGTTCGGGTTAAAAATCAAACTTGTTTTGACTCTAAAACGGCTTCAAATGTGGCTGAAAATTATAGTTGTCGTGGTTGTAAAGAGAGCTTTATGCCTTGTGTCTTTAGTTCAAAATTGAAGTGAGAAAGGAGAGAATGAGAAACTAGAGAAGAAAGTGGTGATGGTTGAATAAATAGGCATCAAAATAATTGAGGAGCGGGAGAGAATTAAATGAGCATTAAAAGAAAATATTATCATGTCTCCCATAGAGACTTTTAGCAAATAATGTTAACATAATTGAGGGGGCAAATGGGGTAAGTTGTAGAAGAAGATGAAGGAAGCATTAAAAAGATGGTTGAGAAAACATATCGATGTCTCCTGGTAGTTGAGGTGAATTAATTCTATGTCTTCAAGTAGTTGAGGCTACTTAATTAAGCATTAATGTAGCGGGACAAGGTTGGTAGAAGTGAGTGATAGGTAGATTTAAAATATTTACTACGGAGACTTAGTAAAAATACTAAAGTGACATTTTATTCATATGATTTTACAAAAATCATACCCGTTAAAATAACGGGTGTTTCAACCTAGTTGTTTAAGCCTATGCAGAGTTATTCGTAGTTGGTAATAGGAGTTAGTTAGGCATTCACTCCAAATTTGTAGATCCTTTGAATATAAATAGTTTTTATGATGGTCTTTTAAAGTTTTTAGATTATGCTATAAAACTAAACTTTGTTGTAGGATTAGGGAGATAAATCTTTATTACTGCTTCAACAGTTGAAGAATTGCTTGACAAAATGCAAGTCATTCATCTGGAGTCCAACACTGCAACGTCCAAGCTTGATTGGAAGTAAGAAAGCAGGAAGTAGCCATTAGATTTGAACCTTTACTTGTAATCTTTTGGTCCACAACATGTTCGTTTATATTTCTTATGTCCTGAATAATCGCTCTCCTCTACATCTTGTATTTTTTATGACATGTTGTTGTCAAAACGTTAAAATTCATTGACTTTAGTATCGAGATGGCTGATATTACAACATAACTAGTACTCTCAAAACGCATTCCATTTAAGGTCTAATCTTTTTTTTAATCGATGCCCTTGTATTCTCCACGTATGCATCATTAGGATAGTTAATTATACAAAGCGCTTTGTACTCTCGAAATGTATCCACATTATGTCTGTAGTATATTGCATTCTATTAATGTTTTGTGGGAATGCCAAATTAACTTTAGGAATGCTCCATAGAAAAATAATAAATATGTTAATTGTTTTGAGTGTTTGTATTTTAAAGAGAATAGTTGTTTATGGGAAGACTGGCCAAGCTTGTCTACAATTTTGGGTTTCTACTAAACTCTCTATGTATTATCTTAATGTGTGTTTTTAATACAAATATTTGTGATTGTTTATTCCACTATTATTATTATTATTATTATTATTATTATGCTTTAATTTATTTTTGTTGGGGTGGTGACACTAGACAGGATACACAATTGTTTCTCTATCAAAATCTCTGATCTAATTATAAACCTTAGTTCACAAACAATAAGGACTAAAAAAGGTATAGGCAGCATGTGCACTTTTCTGATTATATTCCAAGGCCACATTGCGAAGTTAAAAATATGGAGCATATTGACAATATGCTTATCATTAGCTATGCAAAGTAATTTAGAAATTTTAAGAAATTGAATAGAGATATGATAGCCTACATTGGAGACAAATAATATTGACGGTGTATAGTTAAAAATGAAAGCATAATGGATTTGTGATTATTACTCGTACTACATATTTGAAATTTCGAGGATGAAATTCCTTTTAGGAGGGAAGAGTTGTAACACTTGCTATTTTCAATAGGTTTTAATTATGTTAAATTTAATTATTAGTCTGCCAATATAAATTTTCTAAAATTTTATTTTATCACAAATATGTCTAATTTTACTTATTTTATCTATTTTAAAATTTTTAAAATTTTTATACACCTATTTTGTGAAATTACTGAAATGCCCTAATTTCCATATACTTACAAAAAAGCAATTTTGGCCTTTTATGCTCAAAGTCTTTAGGGGAGACATTTCCTTCACTCTCTCCCTGACAACTTCACTTGCCCAAAGGAAAAAAAAAGGTGTTGCCTCCCATTCCTTTTCTTTTTCTTTCCTTTTTCTTCTTTCTTCTTTTCCTTCATCCTTTGTTTTTTCTTTCTTCCATGGCAGCCCAAAACAAAAGAAACCCCAAGAAAACCAAACATCAAATTCAAGCCATTTTCTCCTCAAAATTCACAAAAAGAACCTCTTAACAACTCATTGAGCTTGGAATCAAGGTAATTTTGGTGTCCAAAATAATGTTTTTAGCTTGGATTTGAGGTAAATTTTCTAAACTTAAACTTTAATTTAAGTTTATGTTTTAAGTATAGAAAGGTATTAGAGTTGTGTTTTTATGTTGTAAAAGATTATGCAATGTTTCTACAATTAGAAACATGTTAAAAACTTTGAAATTAGTTTAAAAATTGAATAACCCATAAAAAAAAATTTGTTGTCGTTTTGTCAATCAAATGTATGTTTTTTTAAATAGGGGGCACTACTATAGACTAAGGATTCCATGACGGTTTTAAATTGTCATAGAAAACTTTTACAACTGTAAAAAATGTCATAAAAACCTCCATCATGGTACAAAATCAAGTTTTTACGATGGGCTTTTATCATTGTAGAACCTCGAAATGGGTGCCAGTTTGAGGTGTCTCAGGGGACTTCTTTCACGTTTGTTTTTTTTAAAAAAACTACCATGATAGTGGAAATTTTCCATGATAGTTCTTACGAAAAACTATCATAGAAAATTGGCCATTTTTCATGGCTTTTTTGGCTAAAACCGTTGTGAAAAATTGGTCTTGTACAAAAAAAAATTGTCAAAATTTTTGATTTCCCATGGGATGGCCAGTCCCATATAATATCTGTTACTACAAGACCCTGATTACATATAAAAAATGATGTATTACAAGGATCATTTACATTTGAACTATTTTGCATAATCATTTATTTATTATCTCTATCTAAACATGACATACTTATTTACAAAGTGTACCTACTCAATTCTAACTTCATTTATATCCGTATGTATATAAAATCCTTTTTGGCGAAGGCTTGTATACTATTATTAATTATATCTTGCATAAAATGAAGAATAAAAAAACCATATTCTGCCAAAACACTACAATGAAAAACAATGCACTCAATAATTTGAAAGCACCTTATAACTCTACTTAGATTTAAAAAAGTAAGAATTAAGGATAGAGTTATTACCCGACATAAAACAACATATAGTTTGCCTCGATTTGATGAAAGGAGATGAAGTAGTAAATGTCTTTATACCCCACATCGATAGGCAATTCAATGCTACTGATATTTTCTGGTATCGGGCACTAAATGATCAACCCATCGTGCATGAAAAGATACACGTATAAAGCTAACTGCATAAATTTTAGAGGTACTGAAGAGAAGTTAAATGCAGGCAATGGCTCATTCACAACGGGTTGTTCTTGTTCTTGTTCTTGTTCTACCTCTGGTTGTAATTGTCTTGCTTTTGTAGAACTTTTCTTTTTTGGCATTTTTCTCCCCCTAGATCTTGTGGAATGTAGCTAGGTGTTCGACTCGTCTTTGTCATAGTGACAACTTCAATTAACCTTTTTGGCCATGCGATGAAGCTTTCGACAGCTTCATGCACAGTTGTTGCTTCAAATGTCAGAACAGGTAATTCAGCTATTCTAACTCTAATGGTAATGATGCTAACACATACATTTTCGTCCCCTAAGGGTCTTCCATGGACTGTATCTATTGAAAGACTCTCCATCCATGTCTTCTCAAGTGCAACAAGCACAACCCACCATTAATTCTATCGTCTACAAAGAGCTTGCATTCTTGATATTATTTAGGCTCTTGACGATGAGGTGACAATTGAACTTCTGGAACTTGTGGAGCTTTTGCTACATTGTTGGGAGGGTTACAGCTAGCCTTGAACTTGTTGCATTGTGAGATGCTATCATCTGTCAGTTTGACACGTTCTTAGAAAATGAACTCAGTCACAAGACCTTACAGTTGTACAATTTCTATATGCATCTTCGACATTTGGGAATTAAATTTTGAACCTGGTTGGAGGTCAAAGTATTGAGACTGCTTCACATTCTTTGATTGACAGTGAACACGTCCTGAATGTTTTGATTTCCCTAGTGTCCTCGTTAATATGTCATCATTAGACGGACTAAAAGATCCCTTGACTTTGTTGCATCATGTACTCATCCTGTAAAACAACAACAAACCAAGCTATTCTCAATATCCTTCAATAGGTATCAAAATTACAAATTAATAATTTGAGTTCAATTAACTTACAATCAAGTTCCCAATTTGTGCTATTCTTGGATTTTTAAATTATCCATTGGGATCTTGACGTGATTTTACCCACAACTCCTCCTATGTTGGTAGCACGCCATCTCAGCTAATTGTATTATGCAATGTTATTAACATATTAATGATAGAATGATTTATATATGTAATACGAGTGAGATAATAACTTACCAATAATTGCTCGAGCTTTTTATATCTATCTCGACCAACCATATAACCGTATTGATTTTTTACTCTTATTTTTCTTGCATTAGCGGATAGCAGTTGGAATTCAACGAAACGCTAATACTTCACAAAAGTTTCCCAATCATCATTATTTATCTAGGTGTAGTAGTGTACTATTGTAGGAGGCCACTTACATACATTTTTAGCATCCTTCAAAATAGAAAGGTTGGGCTTCACAAAAGTAACGTAGAGGTCAGCTATAAACCCCTTTGCTAATTCACTATAAACCTTAAAAGCTTTTTTCCTATACCACCCTTCAACTGTGAAAGCTTCATAAATCTCTCTCCAAATCACATCTTTTACTTAGTCTAAATCCTTAGTCCTCCAATCTTTAATCCAAATAAGAACGTGTTCTTGACTAAGGACTCCAATCTAACTGCTTAATTCACTACAGGGTGCGCCTTATGGTTGGCCTTTTGAATTAAATGTCATTTCTATTCTTAAATCTTGCTTCTTCATTTGATGAAATTTTTTCATCAAAGTAGCTCTTTGCTCAAAATCTACTTTAGGATTGAATTTGGCGCACCTTTGAGGGTTGGTAACTTGTTTTATCGTGCTATATTGAGAGGAACATGGAGTATGCTCTTCATATCTCTCTTGAGACATTTTTACCGTATCTAATGACCACCAAAATCACAACATCACATAATCACTTATTGCACAAAATCACAAACTCTCATAATCAAAGTTAACAAAATCACATTTCATAAATTATATAGCCAAAATCACAACATCACATAATCACATATTACACAAAATCACATATTCATTCTCACAAAATCATAAACTCTCATAATCAAAATTAACAAAATCACATTTCACAAATTACATAACTAAAATCACAGCACCACATAATCACATATCGTACAAAATCACATATCTATTTTTCACAAAATCACAAGGTCTCAATTATATGATTATATGTTTATAATCATACATACATACATATATACATTATTTATAATCATCATATGCATATAATCATAAATTATATCCATTCTTATTATTTATATCCATTTATATGATTATATGTATATAATCATACATACATACATACATACATACATACATACATTATTTGTAATGCCCCCTTTACGGACGTTACAGAGGTCATTATATTCATTCCTTAATACTTTTATTTTTAGATAAACTATTTGATTAAAACATAATTTGAGAACATAACCCAGGATCCATGCATACATTTTTTTTATTTATATATGTCAATATTTATAAATTACACAATTATAAACATGCTTTAAACAGTTTATCAAACCAAACGTTAAATCCATATAAAGATCAAAATATTTAAAATCTGCTTACACAGTTTGGTAGGCCAAACTTCACACTTCGGCAGGTCAAACTTGTTCGACAGTCTGAACATCAACCATAGGTAGGCCGCCTGAGGCAGTGCAAATTAAGGTTTTAAAAATCGCTAGATCGGTAGGTCGACACAGAGTAATCGGCAAGCCGATCATTATATCGGTAGTCCGATTAGTAATGGTCGACAGGTCGACCGTCAGTCAAAAAAATCAAAATTTAATTTAAAACAACTTCTTATGTCTTATGGTGCAAAAAAATAAACTCAGAAAATAGAACATATTTTGTAAATCCTTAAAACTTCTCCTTCCATGGCATCTTCCGTTTTTAATCCATCTTGCTTAGCTCATACGCCTTTCCTTGCCCTCCACCTAGGCCAAAGTTTTCTTACCCTTATCTGCAACATGATATATTACTAAATAAGCTAAAGCTTAGTAAGTACATTTTATGTCTCCCAACGTAAATTAACTTTATGAACATCATCATCACATGCATCGTCATAATAGTGCACTAAGCACAATTTCATGAGGAACATATCTTTCATTACATTATCCATATTAAAACTTTGTTCATTTTATCTTAAGGGCCTAAGTGTTATATCATAATCATCATTGTAGGCGCACCGTCATGAGAGGACAATGGTAGCTAATCCTAAACCAAACATGACATCATAACATATCATAACATAAACATGGGTATGCAACACTTATTTAGGTGATACATATATATATATACACATACATATTTATATACTTTTATACTTTGAAATACGTCATCATCAAACATGCATAACTTTTGAACATCAAATCTTTCATAAGTAACATAAAATGAAATAATCATAGAATCATCATAGATATCATCATGAACATATTTTCAAACTTTTACAAACCATATCATGTTACAGGTGAAAATGTACTTACCTTTTTAGCTTACTTAACCTTACTCGTAGGTAACATCACCGCGGTCTTGATGTGCTCACCTCTTGGAAATGTTCATGTCAACCATTCATTTACACAAGAAATTAACATTCATCTCCATGATATCATTCAATACCACACAACATCCTCATACATGCTTCTCTTAAGAACATTAATTCAAAACACATTTTATCAATCAAAATAAAACATTTCAGCAAAACTGCCTATACACATGCTGTCTGACCCTTATGAATTCACAGCCTAATATCTCATCATTAGCACACATAATAGTAATAGACACATAGAACTATAACATATCCAAAAATGGGCTTCAACAAAAATCGAAGTAGGTCAAAATACACAATTGAAATAGGTAGTAAAACTAATTTTACAGACATGGGCAGCAAACACCTTTCAAACTAGCATTTAAGAAAAATATCACAAAAATAATTTTGACCTCAAAATTCATATTATAACATATTAACATATAATTACAGTAGCACAAAAAGCTTCATTACCAAATAAATTCATTAAGTCATACAAAGACTTCACCTAATAACGTTCCCTCAATTCATAGATAAAACAGTCTAAAAACCTAATCTTAATTAAAATTTCATAACATATAAGATATTTATCAAATCATCACCAAACTTTCTAGTCCATAACTTAACATATACATGAACATATTTGAAAAATTTCGCGAGAAATAACCTTCATTTGCATCATGAACAAAACCTATATTTTTGTGCAACACAACCAATCAGCAATTTTTTTTTTTGTGAGTGATAGAGAGAAGAAAATTCATATCTTAACGTAGAAAAATCAAAATAACTTGAAATTTGGAGGAACATCACATAACACATACATGAACAACATAGTAAAATTTCAGAGTAAAAGAAAACTCCTATACAAAGTTATGGCAGTCGAATTAAGAAGAGAGATACATTTCAGAAATACCGAAAAAAATGAGTTCTTACCTTAAACAAATTTCTTCTCAAACCTCCTTGAATTAACCCCAATGAAATTTCAATATTTCTTTCAAATATTTGCAACCAAATTAAAGAGAAAAGAGAAGAAGAGAACATGGAGAAGGAAGAAAAAGTCTGAGAGAATATTTTTCAGAGAGAGAGAGAGAGTGAAATATGATAGAGAAAATTGTTTACGTGAAAAAAAAGGAGAATGGCGTAAAGAATGGGTAGTCTTTCCTATAATATTAGAATTTTTGTCTAATATTATGGTCAAAACACGTGGGGAAATGGGGAGTAATGAGGGAAGGTCAAAAGATTAGCTCCACTTACCATATTTTTGACTTTCAAAAATAGGAAACCCTCTAAAAATATTCAATCATTCACAAAGTCAAACATTTTATTACCAAAATTGAGGAATAAATCCAAAAATATGCCAATCAATGAAAATAAAACATCCAATTTTATCCCATCATCATAATTATCATTGTTACAAATTTTGGGTGATTTCTGCTGACTGCTCGTCAGTTGTCTTTGGCCTGCTGATTTCTCACTTCGGCCTGCCGAAGTCGTAAGGTCCAGCCTGCCGATTATATTCATCGGCTTGTCATTTCATGATGGTCATTTTGGCTTGTCAAACTTAAAGGTTCGGCCTGCCGAACTACCTTGTACAGTAAAGTTTAATAAAACATTAATTATTATTAAACATACACCATAAATGACATGAACACTTTGAGTACATCAATTCCACGTGACCATCACCTGTCATAACACTTAAAAATAAAATAGTTAATAGCATTATATCATAAATCATTAATAAAATTACATAACATCGTTACTCATATGTTACATGAAAATTGGTGGGTGTTACATTATTTATATCCAAATAATATAATCATATATAATCAAATAACATAATCATATATTATTTATATCCAAATTATATAATCATATAATTGATATGTATATATGTATGTATGGATATGGGGAAGGGTGGGGGTAGAGTGGGTAGGAGAAGGAGGGGCAAAGGAGGTAAGGGCGAAGTAGGGAGGCGAGGGAGGTAGGGAGGGGGGCGGGGGAGGGGCAGGGCAGGAGAGGTGGGGGGAGGCAAAGGCGGAGGAGAGATAGAAAGGGAAGAAGAAAACTTACATGACAGCGATGGCGATGACGAGTTTGAGAGAGAAAGAATTTGAGAGAAGAGCTCAAGTTTAAATGTTGGGGGAGGGGCATGATGTTTGAAAAATATAAAACCTTAGGGCCCAAATTACATGACAGTTTTTGTAAAAGCTATCGTGTAATGTAAGCTCTTACATGACGGTTTTTTAAAAAACTGTTGTGCAATGTCTCTCTTACATGACATTTTTTTTAAGACCGTCATAAAAATTGGTCTAAAATCACCATGGGTATAAGCTTTTCTCCTCTATCCAGGGTGGCCAGCCCGTGTGTTAAACATCTAATGGCCCAAAATGTTTATTTTTCACTATTTTCATCACAAATATAACTATAAATAGATATGCTTTACCTTTAAAAAAAGATGAAAAACGAAATAAAGAAATAAATTGATATAAATTTGTTTACAAATGCTCATTTTTTCTTCTTTTTTTCATTGGTTCCTTAATACATATCCATTCCACATATTCACCAAGCAAGTGCAAAGCATCATCTTCAAAATCATCTATCTCTTCAACCGGTGGCAATCCCTTTATGAATGAAGGGATATCCATGCAATCCTTGGCAACTTCTTCACCGTCAATAACTACTATTGGCTTCATCGAGACAACTAGAGACAATTCCAAATCTTGAGGATCCATTGTATAAAAACTTGGATTGCTTGTGATACCATAATGAAGGAATCATTCTTGTATCCTAATCTTTTAAATTCAACCACCGTGATGTCATCATTATCAGTCTTAACATAGTTATTGACGGTTAACTTGCACTTATTCATAATCCCCAAGATTAAGTTCCTAAATATCTTCAATGAAACCAAAGTAGTTCGTGGTTCTATATACCAAATTCTTGTCTTTGGCAAAGGAAATATGCATAACCTCGGCATAGTGAATATCACTATTTTGGACAAGATGCTTCTCATCTCTTTTGTGAGTGTAGAAAGTGTAACCATTTATGGAATATGACGTTTACCTTATAACTACCAATGACAGTCTTCTAGTTAGGTTCTTTAAGTCTTGTAACATATCTATATCTTGTGATGTGGAGCACTTGCCATAGATGTGTGCTCTAAT
Source organism: Artocarpus hirsutus (assembly GCA_946598075.1). Lineage (NCBI taxonomy): Eukaryota > Viridiplantae > Streptophyta > Magnoliopsida > Rosales > Moraceae > Artocarpus > Artocarpus hirsutus. The sequence goes on from CAMOHE010043172.1 coordinate 16,472, forward strand.
CCATAGCCAAAAAGGTCCGATTGTGTTCATCTTGTAACCACTTCTTATTTCTTCCTCTTTTGAGGTTTGCCTTTTTTTAATTCGTTCATGTGCACCTTAATAAAAGGGTCCAGTTCATTAGCATTGTGGAAAACATGCAAATAGGCTTGCTCCTACTCCTCTCGATTTACTAAGGAAGGATTGCCAATAGATAGTCCCTTAGCCTTAATGTTTATTGTCTTTTGGCACCCTAATTGCTTCTGCATTGGACAAGTATTTAGAGCAAAATTCAACCGATTCCTTTGCTATGTAACTTTCTACGATACATCCTTCCAGGCTATTTTGATTTTTCATATAGCCCTTGAAAACCTTCATATATCTTTCAAATGGGTACATTCATCTTAAATATACCAGTCCATATAACTTCACTTCAAGTACTAAGAGCACTATTAGATGAATCATGATGTCAAAAAATGCTGGTGAAAAATACTTCTTAAGCATGCATAAGGTCTGCACCAACTCCGATTGTAGTGAATCTAGTATAAGTGGATCAATTACTTTAGAGCATACTGAATTAAAGAACGAGCACAACTTGATAATTACAAATCTCACATCCTTTGTTAGAATTCCCCACAATGCAAGTAGTAGTAATGACACTTATGTATTTTCATGCCAATAAGTTTCAAATCCTTCACCGATACCAACTTTTTAAAGTTTAAAGAATAGTCGTTTGGTACTTTCAATGAAACAAGCCATTCACAAAGCTTTCTCTTGTCTGCTTTTGACAATGTGTGCTTTGCCATAGGTAAGTAAGTGCGGTTTCCTCTTTTTTCAGTAAACAAATTAGGCCTAATCTCTATTTCCATGAGATCAAATCGTGCTTTTTCACCCTCCTTAGTCTTGCTTGGAATGTCAAGCAATGTGCCGACCATGGATTCACAACATTTTTCTTAACATGCATAACATCCAACCAATGACGAACAAAAAGTGTCTTCCAATATGGAAGATCGAAAAAGATTGATCTTGTTTCCATGGTCCATCTATTGGGAGCTCGTCCTTACCTCGCTTTCTCTTTCCAAATATCACTTTCATATCTTTTACTATTTCAAATATTTGTTCACCGGTCAAAGGACGAGGAGGGTCTCTTTCTTCAATGTTGTCATCAAAGGCTTTCTTTTGTTTGCAATAACAATGATCTTTTGGCAACCATCTTCTATGACTTAGAAAAACAGTTTTATTTTCAACCATTTGTGAGATGTTTCGTTCATACAAATAGGACAACCAATAGAACTCTTCATCAAATAACCAGATAAATTGCCATATGTGGGGAAGTCATTAATTGTCTATATCAACATTGCACAGAGTGTGAACGTCTCTTCTCGGTAAGCATCTCTAACTTCGATTCTATTTTACTACAAGTTTTTTAGGTAATCGATTAATGGTACCAAGTAGATATCAATGTCATTGCCCGATTGGTGAGGACCTGAAATTAATAAAGACAATATTAAAGTCTTACTCTTCATGCACATCATTGGAGAAAGATTGTAGTTAACAAGTATTATGGGCCAAGTGCTATGCCTACTACTCACGTTACAATGTTGGTTCATTCCATCCGTCGACAAAGCGACTAAAGTCGAGATGATTGGCTTCAAAAGTCTTTCATTGTGGTGAATCTATCAGATGTCTAAGCATACCATCGTCGACCTGCTTGTCATGATACCATGTCAAATTCTTGGCATATTCTATGTTTTCGAATAAACACCTCAAATGTAATGCCGGTGGAATATACCATAACACATTCATTGGCATTTCATTCTTATAGTCCTTTGGCTTCTTTCCTTTCTTCCACCTTGATTGTTTACAAACTGGACAATAATTCTCGTCATCATACTCATTCCTATAAACAACACAATCATTTTTACAAGTATGAATTTTCTCATACTCCATTCCCGAAGTACTCAAAATCTTTGTGAAACTAGAATTAGACTACCCACCCGACGCTTTTAAATTCCATAATCCAACTGAAGTAGACAATTTGGTAAAATTGGTATACCCTTCATGCACAGATGTCTCGGTATCATTCATCATTGTCTCAACTAAATCTAGAGGATGTAAGAAGTGTTGTTCCAAATCATTGACCATGTCAACCATATTGTCATGACCATTGATATTGTCTTCCACAATAGCTTCTTTTTCTTTACTTACTAAAGTTGGATTGAACTTAGACTCACCATGTAAATACCATGTTTGATAACCACTTATAATTCTATTTTGGAATAAATGTCCTCTAACAATTGAAATTGACTAAGATCAATGGTTTCCACATCGAATACAAGGAGACCGAATTTGATCACCATTGGCATGAGTTTTAGCAAAATCCAAAAACTCTTCCACACCATTCACATGTGCTCTAGATAATCGAAAATTCTACATCCATTTCCTATCCAATTTGTAAGTCTCCTAAATCAAAATAATAAATAGTGCAATTCAATTAAAACAATTTCACAATTTACACATACCTATAATATTCTAATTATCAAAAATCGTATGCATAAAACAAATTAATCATACCTATCCACAATACAATAAACATGGGTCAATAAACAACGAAATCAACACCAATTTATCAATTCCTAATACAATTAGGAAGGAGATTAAGGAGGGTAGATGCGGAGAGGGACGGATGCAGCAGTTTCGAAGGTGTATTTAAGAGCTAGGTTTGTGATTCATGTCTGATTGTTGAGTTGGGAAAGGGGCTTTTAAGTCATCTTCCATGATGGTAGCCTTCCACGATGGTTTTTTAAAAAACCATCATAGAAGACCACACATACCACGATGGTTTTTGGCAAAAATTATTGTGGTAGACAGCCTTCCCTACTATGACGATTTTCATCTTCTCGGGTATAACTCCCCATGTTTTTTCCCTTATCAGGATGGTTTTTGAAAAAAAAAAGTCATTAAATAAGGGTCGTATAATCTCAAATTTCTAGTAATGGGGTCTATAAAGGGTGAGATGTGAACCCCTTGCAAATGAGGAGAATAAGGCAATTGCAAACCATTGAGATTAGGGAAGCTATAACATATTTTATGTTTCAAAAAGTATATGTTAGCTATATATCAATTAAAAAATTATTTTGTTTAGTAAATACGAATCTTTTTAATTTTAATTAATTGGTTCTTTTCAAAATAAAAAAGAAATTATTTGTTTTAAAAATCATTTTTTATACATTTTATGCCAAAATAAAATTTATTTTGATTTCTAAAATTACTGAAATAAAGTTAGAAAGTTATTATACATATTTTGAGCATATTAATGATGAAGGTACACTAATAAAATAAATTAATATAATTAGAAATTAGTATTTAAGTCATATTTTTAATTTGTTATACACCTTAAGGTTAAAGGCCTACTTGGAGCATACGTGGTGTGAACGAATTAGGAATTATCCATGGATTTATTTACTAAAGAGGTAGGATTTCTTATCCTTTTTTGTTAGCCATGATTTAAATTACTTTGGCCATGAAAATAAATATTTTATTAAAAATACTTTTGAACAGCATTGCTTTATGAAAGTGGTTTTCTTAGTAGATAAGGACGATGATAGATGTCCATAAATGCATAAGATATTAAATGAGTAAGAATTTATATTTGTTTATGTTGTAGTATACGAATTATCTCGATATTAGTTTTAAGTATTGGCATTGTTAGCTTTCAGTGTTTGTATTATTTTTGAGGAAAAAAATTGTACTTGAACAATTTTATTATTTATTTAGACTTTTAAACTCTCGCGAGGCAATAATTTTCATCTATATACTACCTTAACAGTTTGGTTTTTATTTTATTTTATTTACTTTTCAATAGTCGCAGCCACGTTTTTGAGTCCTAACAATCTAGGTCCTCCAAGTAGGACACACATACCTAATAAAAAGTGTGCTAAGGCCTTATCCTGAGAGAGAATTTTAAAGAAAGCACTCGGACGGCAGCGATCTAACCCTGCTATGTAATATTACAAACAAATAAATATTGGTGTTATCCCACTTTCTGTCTCACTTGTCTATAGTAGAAATGTTAGAACCTGACGACAAAACTAGGCAACAGGACTCAAAATGACAAAACGTCGGAGAAGAGAAGGTTTTAACCGTTGCACCATCACGTTAATGGTTATAGTTGCTATATATATATATATATATATATATATATTTAAAATTGCAATTACGGGTATATTAGATTCGGTTTCTTTGTTACATGTTCTCGCGTCTCTTATGGTAATAAGCTGATGTGAATTTTTTAATTACTTGAATACTTATATACATAAATCCTAGACTTACCCCGTAAGGTTTTCCTTTTTTTTTTTTTTTTTTTTTTGTGTCTTCATCGTATAAATCAATATTAAGCACCAATAGCTTTTTATAGAATCTAACCAATGATGGCGTTTGGATGCTACAAATCAATCAACTTTATGCATATTGCAATTAATGTCATACTTCGATTCGATTATTTTGATGCAAAAGAAATTTGAGAAACTTCATTAGAGAAACACAGGCCCAACGATGAAACCAAACGAGGTAGCCCAGCGCCGTAGAAAACGGAGTCCAATAAAAAACAATGTACATCAAAACCAAACTCAGAAAAAGCTACACAAAGTTTAGAGTATCTCCGACGCAACGGTAGCATAAAAAAGTAAAAACGAATATTTAATATGTTATTTTCATTTATATTTTGATGTAAAATATTATTTCATATCTTATATTTATTTTTTTTATAATAACTATACATCAGAAGTTGTAAAAGTAAATTTCTTAATGTAAAATAATTTTAATATGCGAATATTGAAAAATTTAAATGAAAAACAAAAATATTAACCTGTAGAAATCAATGGTCAAAATTTTGCAAATGTTGAGCTACATCTGCCACCAAATATAACATATGTCATATATTAAATTTAGCATAAAAATAGCATTATATTTTACAGTAATTTTCTTATTTAAATGCTAAAATTTGACATTGATATTGGAGATGTTCTTGGAGACTACTTCTCGGGTAAGCCTCATATCCCACAAGAAAATAAGCCTCTAGAGGACACAACCTATTGCTCCAATCTCTGCACCTCAGCATTACTGGAAGTAGAAGCGTTCGCTCAAGTTGAACTCAATTCCAACATGTCATTCCAAATCCATGAAGCGGCCTTAACAATGGCCAGTTTGGTTCAAAGGTCTAGATTGAGACATTTGGATTGGATTGGATTGGAGTTTGTATTTGAATTTAATTTGATATTTGGATTGGTTTTAAAAAAGTGAATATGGATTTTGGAAAAACTTGAATAAAGTGTTTAGAATTGGAATTAAAAGTTTATCCAAAATGAAATCTATACTAGTGTGGTCATATTTAAGAATGACACAATTTAAATTGTAATATTAAGTGATAGTATGACATAAGTTTTTAAGTGTAGTGCGAAAAAACATATTTTTGAAAACTAAGACAAAGCATGTAATTTTTATTTATACAAACATGAAATTGGATTTGGATTCAAATATTGGATCTGCATCCTTGAATCAAAGGGACCGCCGAATCTAGTGTATTGTGTGGTTAGCAAGCAACGAGATATTTATGAACAATGCCACCTTATTAAATAGTGGATTGACTTTTGCTACTTGTAAAATTTTTTTTACAATATATGCTATTCACAAGAATCAATACAAGAATAAAATTATCAAAGAAACAATTGATTGTGGCATATTTTCAAAGAGTTTCTTTTTGTCATATGGCATATTTCAATCCACACCTAAAAATGCAGCATATTTGTAAAACTCCCAGCACAACACTCACTCATCGTGCAGTTAGCCCAGCCCATATTGCTTTGCAAGGCAAATTAGAAAACGTAAACAACAGGAGGAGAAAGCCTAAAGTCCAGTAATATTTTTCTGGCAAAAGCTCGAGCACATTTTTTATTTTTTTAAAATTTTTTTACAATTGAACATTTTAGAAAATGGCAGTTTCTTGAAAGATAGCTAAATAGTAGGAGGTTTTTTTAGGGGAAAAAACCCAAGAAGTATCAACCATCTTTTCTCTACGGTCTGTTGTTTACCCTTAAGGTCATACCAAAGTTTCATATCCATGATGTTGGAGACAATTTCCCATATGAAAAATAATAATAATAATGTCGGAGACAATTTGAGAGTACTTCCATCTTGTTATCCAGAACATGATACTATTTTCTACCTCTAAAAAAACTGTGATTAATTTTTATTCTCCCCTATAATTGTTAGAGGTAATAACGTAAATTCAAATTTAGATGCCCCAGACTCAGTTACTGAATCGGACTCTCCCACACTGTCGAATTCTTCTCCAACAAATTGACCAATTTAAGTTATGATTCAGCAGGTTTTTCTGCTGTTGTAACTTTCGTTGTCTAGTTGTTTTTGGTTCTACATTTTGTGGTTTTATTCTTTGCCGAGAAGTGTGTATATAATTGTTGAGTAATACAATGGAAGCAACGCATCATTTTCAACCTCTCATTCAAATTTCAAACCTTTAATGGCATCCAAGTCCTAAGACACCAACGAGTCCTTTTTTTTTTCATTGCTCTCCTTCAATGGCGTCCGATAATAGTGACAATACCTCTGCTTTTCCTTCCATTGCAGCCATGAATTCTGGTTCCCCTCCTGCCAACCTCATCACCAAAAATGCTACTGCTCAGTTACATTCGAAACTCAATTCAAGCAACTATATATATTTCTATTGGAAGGCTCAGTCTACTACTCTACTTTTTGGCCTTGATCTTCTTGGATATGTTCATGTTACTCTTCGTTGTCCTCTTGTCACCACAATTATCGACGGCAAAGCCACTTGTAATCCTACACGTCTGCTTCGGCTACGTCAAGATCAGTTGATTCTCTGTGCCATTTTTGCCTCTCTAACTGAAACTATCATCCCGTTGGTGTCCTCTGCTCGCTTCGGTCTTGGGGCATGGTCTTTGCCTTGATCGCCTATATGGTAAGCGATCACATCAGCTCATGATTCATCTCAAAGTCAAACTCCAGACTGTAGCTTGAGGCTCTCGCTCTGATAAGAATTTCTTCTTAAGATCAAGACCATTGTCGATGAACTAATTATTCTCGGCTCTCCTCGTACAACGATGTCATTGCTATAAATGAATTATTATATGCCTTGGACTGAAAATACAACTAAATTTTAAGTAAAGATGAAAACACAGCTGATGATCTCCTCAAACCATACCAAACCGTACTTTACTCTGCTGCATACTCAGAGCCTCCTGGGGGAGGGGGAGATTAATTAAAAACATGAGAACTGTGAGAAGCTTAATAGTTATCATTTAAAAATGCAGTAATAATCATTCAGGGGGAAACATATTAAATCTAAAAAGAAACATAGCTTAGAAACGAGTTTATCAATTCAACAACAGCATATGATTTAGCTCAAACATAAATGAAGTAATACTCACATTCGAATACAATATAATACCATCGAAGTGGTCCGTACGGCTTTGTAAGATCTGCCACTTAAGATGCACTCTACATAATTTGAACTCTGAAGCCACTAACAAAATCACTTGATAGATGACACGAAATTTTTACATGTTTGGCAGGTTCACCTTTGCATTGATGGCACTCTTAAAAAGTATTTTTTTTTTTTTTTTTTTTTACAAATAAACTATCAAAATATATCTCACTATATTTTACAAACTAGTTTACAAAAATTATTTTTAAAACTAAAACTGAAAAAATAAAGTAAAAAAAAGGTAACTGAGAAAACACCCAGCCTTACAGCGGGGGTTCTTCTTCTCTCCCCCCTTAAGTTAGAGACTGAAGTCTCTTTTTTAAACCCAAAAAAAAAAAAAAAAAAATTGGTTCTAATGAAACATAAAAAAGAAAAAAGTCGTTATATTAGGTTGGTGCAGCTTAGGATGTGAATTGGGGTTTGTAACCCGCTGCTTCGCAAAATGTCGAGGTACTAAAAAGGACAAGATCCTGGGCGTTCAATGAAAGATCCAACGGCTACAAAATAAGAAGACAAAGGAGGCCACCTAGGAGTGATCTCAACCGATTACCTTGTTTGGCTAGGGCAATGGACAGCCATGATTAGAGAGCTCAACATAAGAACGGCTGCACCGAATTGGCATTCCTGACAACGTCCACACAGCCCATGTGCATGGGGCCCACCAATCGGGCACATGCTTTTTCAGTTCCCGTCATGCACAGACTACTCAAAAATGGCCACATGGCCGGACGTGGGAGAACAACAGGCGCTGATTGAGATTTTCTGATCTGACTGCACTGCTGTCCAGCGAATGGTGATTGCCACGTGGTCGTCGACGACTGACGAAGCGCTAACATGGCTTCTGATTGTACCTGGGCTAAAATCTTTCAAAATTATGTTTTTGACCCCATTTTGAAGTTTCTTTTACTTTTTCTTCATATTTTCACCCCTAATCAAGATTCCTTTCAATTCAGCCCTGAAAAATTAATTATTTTACAAAATAAGGATTACCAGAATTACATAAATATTATTGCATACATATTTAATACAAAACTAAGTTAAAAATAAAAAATACACTTTAAAATAAAAATAAAATTTAAGAATCAAATAAAATACTTAATAAAACCTAAACGGTTAAACATAAAACATTTAGGATTATTACAAAAATTCCTTTTGAATTACATCCGTTCCCTATGATATATAAACTGCTAAGAATTACAAAACTAGAATTGCCAAAATAACTATAATTTTAGAATTATATATTAATTTGACATTAAAATTCTAACAGATGGACTATTTGTTAGACATGTATGCCTTAAGGAGTAAAAATGTAATATATTTTTAAAACATTTTTATCAATAAAGAATTTATTTATTATTTATATACCAAAGCTTGTCCTCTTTACATTTATATTTGTTGAATGTATGTTAAGCAAACAAAAGTCTGAGACTGTCGGTCTAAACCTTTAAGAATTAGGCATATGATGGATAGATTATACAGAAGACACAATTCTTAATGTGACGGTCTAAATCATAAGATTCACGATCGAGAGAATAAAGTTGGACGCTTTATTCATGTAAAGATTGTTATGTTGTCTATATCCTTAACGGGAGATTGTTTGTCTAGGCCATCAAAGTGGACTTCGCAAATATAAACATTGGCACATTATCATAGGTGATGATGTGTTGGATCGGGACATAAAGTGAATTGTGTTGGATTAATAATTCTGCCTTGACAAATCAATTCACCTTAAACAATCACATGTGTTGTATCTTAATCCTAAGATGAATAGTGGCCTCGTTGTCTGAACTTATGTCTTTTGGTGTACCAAAAGATGACATCCACATTTTAATAGTGGTACGCATACCGGTACGTTGGAGGCATGACTCTTGATAGTGTAGACTTGTTATTCATAGATATGAAATCCATAGCTCCTCTTTAAGAGTAGTTGATATCCTCTTATATGCGTTATCCTGTAATTGAAAAACCGGAGCGCTTAACCATTTGGATACGTAGGTGTAACCGAATGGTATGTTGCCTTTGAATAGTAAGTTTTTTGATCGTGAGATAATGGAATGTAAGAGAAAAATAATCAACAAGGTAAGATAGAACTTGTCCTTAAGTTGATTATGGATAATCTTATGGGGATACGATACATTATGATATGTTACGGAGACTTAGCTATACAGAATTCGTAATTCTATATAGTTCGAGAGTGTAGCTCTAAGCTTTTAGTGGAGTAGCATTAGAGTTGATAATTATGAAATGTATATTTGGGATATTGGATTTCATAATTATCGAGAGCTTGAACTATATAGGTTCATCAAGTCCTCTTTGTTAGCTCATAAAAATCCTGTAATGGTACGGCATACTTTTTCAATAATTGATGACGTATGTCAATTATCAGATTGGTTGAAATTTGATAGGATCAGATAATTCATGTCTGTTTATCGGTTAAATTAATTTTGTAAATAAATTAATTCAAGATAAAGTTATTAAATTATCAGGATCAGATAATTCATGTTTGTTTATCGGTTGGATTAATTTTGAATAAAATAATTAAAGATAAACTTGTTGAATTATCAGGAGTATTAATTTTCATAGAGATTATCTAGATATGATTGTTTTAATCACATAACTTCTTTATTGGATTATTTGAATTAAAACTGAGGCTCTATCCTAAGAATCTTGAATGGGAAATAAGGATTCATAGGTATCATTTATCAAAAGTTTGGCAAGCTAATCTTTAAATTTGGCCTGTCGATGGAGCAAGTTTGACAGGCCGATCTGTCAATTCAGCCTGCCAACTGAGCCATAAATAAATCTCATGTTTTCACGAGAATTTTATCAGATATTGATCCAAATTTGATTCTAATTCGAGTTTTTGAGGCCTTATTTGATAAAGACAGACTCCTAAGTTTAACCTCTATATAAAGGGGAGTAAGACTCATTATTAGTTAGATCAGTTGAGAAATCTAGAGTGAGACTCTGCTAGTGAGACTCTATAACTCCCTAGAGAGCTATTGTTCATAAATCATGAACTATAGCTTTGGGTATTTCTCAATTGGTTAAAAGGAGAGTCACCGTGGAAAAGCTGAACGACGTGTGCCCACGCGCACTGCGATCATGGATAGACAATAGAAAGAAGACTAGTTGATTAGAGCTCTTATGGAATGTTAATTCTCTTCATAGATTACGGGAGTTTTTCTACATTTATAAGGTTAGTAAGATCTAGTTAATTTATATATATAGTGTGTCAAGTTGTGTTTTGGAAAAAAATCTAGTGTAAAAATTTTAAAAATTTTGCTACGTATTATTTTTTCAACACTATTTTTGTTAACAATTCATACTTCAAGAGGAACAAATGTTACATTTTGCAGTTTAGGGGACAAAGTATTACAAAGGCTATAATTCAGAGGGAATTTTTGTAATTAGTCTAAACATTTATTTTATGAACAAAAACACTTAGAAAAATTAACTAAAAACTAAAGTAATAAAATTTAAAAAATATATATTACAATTCCTATAACATACGGCTTTACATAATATTTAATACTAACACATAAAATTGTTAAAACATGCAAAAATGCTTAATTTGAGGATAAAATTGATAAATTTAAATGCAAAACTTATGGAATTTAACCTTGTAAAATGTGTACTTTTACGTGTTATCAAGGGCTCTCGAGCATGGTTTCTTTTGGGAGGTGCAATATTAAGTGAACCATTATATAAAAAAGGGGGGACAATATCATGAAAACATTTTCTTCTGCCTTTTCCAAATCTACGGTGTTTAATGTTCTAGTGCACATGGTTAGGAAAAAATTACACAATTTGGTAATCATTTTAGTGATTTCCTTTCCTAAAAAAGGGTGAATCCTATTGACAACAACCATTGCATTATCACTTGCAATCATGAGATTTAAGCCCAGTTAACTCATCGCTCAAGTCAATAACATTTCTTCTCAAATTAGAGGCAAAGCTGTCAAGAAACTTTATTGATTTAAAAAAATCGCAAAACTTTTTTCAATCAACGAACTCTAAAGTGTAGTTTGCATGTAGTTTCAGCCACCTATCACCATCTTTGTGCAAATGTAACTCACATCTTACATCCATGTCTGCCAGATCTTTTTGTGCTTTGTCTGTATCTTTTGTCTTTCATTCTATGTTTAGAAAGGTCTGTACAGATTTGTCACAAGCATTTTTCTCTATGTGCATAACATCCAGATTGTGTTGTAACAACATTGATGATCAGTATGGTAACTCCCAAAACATACTGATATTTGACCAGTTTAACCCATTCAGATCTCACATCCTTTAAATACCTCCAAATTTCATGTTTACCTAGTGTTCCAACATGAACATATCTTAGCTGGTTTAAAATTTTTGTTGTCAACTGGGCATGGTGCATGACCTGTTTTCAGCATTTTTGTAGAACTTCTTATGCTTTCTCATTCTATGATCTTTTGGAAATCACTTCTGATGGCCAACAAAACAAACTTTACTCATGCAATTTCTTGACATGATTTCATCAAGGCATTTTGGGCATGCCTTATAAACTTGACTAATTAAATAAATAGACTACTACGAGCAGGGGAGTCATTAACAGTCCACAGTAAGGTTGCCTACAATTTGAGTGAAGAATTAGAAGCAACGTTGTGAACAATGATCCCGTTAGACCGCAGTTCTTTCAACTCACCCAAGAGTTATCTTAAAAAGATATCCATATATGCTTTCTAAGGGATCTTGGACTAGGAATCAAAAGAGTAAGCATTAAGTATGAGTTCTTCATACATAGACACGGAGATAGATTGTAAACATTCAATACCACAGGCCACATACTGTATAGAGTACTCATATTTCCAAATGATGTGAATCCATCAGTAGCTATCCCTAATCTAACATTTCGAGCTTTACTTGCAATATCAAAGTTCTTCCATGCCTTACCATCAACAAGATGTCGCATCACCTGCTCTTCTTTTGATCATCCTTGATGGTGCCATGTTATTTCACTCGTAGTATGACGTGAAGTATATGATCACTCCAAATAGTCCTTCAGAGGAAAGTACCTCAAAACCTTGTGTGGCACTTTCTTCCCTTTTGTGTTTTTATATACCTATCAACTTTCGTTACATATAGGGTATGCTTCCAAATTAGCATTCTCCTTCTAAAATAACACTTAACATAATTGTAGACATTAATTGACTTTTACCCTTAGCCAAGTTTCTTAAACTTTTTTTTTTCCACATAGTGTAAATTGGGAAGTTGAAGACCTAGAAGATTTTCTTTCCACATATTTATCATTTACTCAAAAGACTTGTTCGTCTAATTGTTCTCTACTTTTAAGTACATCAGTTTAGCCAAGAAGTTCAAAGCCAAAGTCTTCGATACACCAAGATATAACTCTATCTCCAACAATTTAAAGATATCATCATATTCTCCATTGTGGCCTTCATTAGTTGTATACTCCTCTTCAGAACCATCAACTTCCCCATGCTTGGCAACATCTTGGATTACTTATAAACAACTCGTTACATGGTTCAGACGTATCATTAATGGTGCTTGTAGTGGTTTCTTCCACTTGCCCATGATGAATCCAATATGTATACAACATGTTAAACCCTTTTCTTCTGATAGTTTCTAAGGGCTGCAATCAAAAATTCAAGCAACTAATGTAGGGACTTCTTACAACGCCTTCATCCTTGACATTGTTTTTTGCAATCTCAATGAATGCTGTTAAACCCTCCCAATATGCAGGCAACAGAAAGTTCTTCAAATGTATCTAACTCTGGTCAATAGACATCTTTATATATGTAATCCATTGAAAGAAGAAACACATGTTTAAACATATAATGCAGATATATGTGTGGTAAACTATAATCCACCTTCACTCCTCATCCTACAGTATATAGGCCCTATCCCATTCAGGATTGCAACTTATGCACTTGTTACTTATTCCACAACATCCTTTTCTTGTAAAAATTTTGACAGCATCTCTTCTCAGTTCTCCTATGTGTGCTATCAAACATCGCACATCCAGAGAATGAAGGAAGACACCAGAACATCCACTACAAAGCGTGAGTAGAAATGAGTACCAAACATGTAAAAATACAATCCTAAAATGTCTAGATGGAAAATTCAAGAATCGGTGAGCTACTCACTAATTTTTTACAAGTGTAAGGTTATGTTAAGGATGAAATGCAATAGATGACACACAAAAAACTCGTACACATGTATGATTCTTTTTGGCTACGTACTATGATATTAATTAATAGTATGTATGCCACCAAATTCTTAAACATCACTAAAAATGTACTATTCCATTTTGTTTATTTTTTAATATCTTTATTGTTTTCACCTAAAATTTTATTCAATTTTAATAATTAAATAATTATTATTAATCACTAATTTCTAATTATTATTTTTATTTAAGCGCTTGAATAAATTAGCAACTATTAACATTGTTAATAAACTTTAAATGGTTTTGTAATTTAATTAACATTATTAATGTCAAATTATTATAAAATCATGACTCAATTATTAATTTTATACTTAATAATTCATATCAATTATTTACTATTAATTATTAATTTCTAGTCATTAATATTTTTTATGTCTAAAAAATTATCATTATTAATTTACCACTTCACTAATTAGTTTTGTCCTTAATAAATGTTAACTATTATTAATTTCAATTAAGATTATTAATTGTAGTTATTAATTCTTACTACTATTAATTATCAATTTTTAAGTATTATTATCTTATTGACATTTAAATAAATTAATCATTAATAATTAACCACTTAACTAATTGCTAATATTAATTAATTAATAAATAAATGTTAAATATGAATATTTAACATTGATTAATTAGTTTCTTATTAATCAATTAAATTTTAATGTAAAATTATTATTTATTAATTATTAACTTCTAATTATAATAATCATAACCACATATTCAACACAATTAAACAATGTCACATACTCACACTTTCATGTATTTACATATTACAGTAACCACATATTCAACAATTTCAAATGTTCACAATTTCAGAATTAAACAATACCACAATTTCACATCTTCACATACACAATTTCACAATTCATATTCCATTACATAATGTCACATATTACACAAATTTATAAATTCTATTACATAAATTCACATATTCTCATAACATTTTAAACAATTTCACATAACTAATAAAAACTAAATTAACATACTAAAAACATTTAACAAAGCACAATGTAAAAAAAAAAAAAAAAAAAACTTAAATTTACACACCACAAAAATGGAGTGTATGTTGAACAAGGATGAGGCGAGTGGGTCTTAGAGGCAAGGACGGCAGCATGGCAGCAACGGTCAAAAAAAAGGAAAAAAAATTAGGGGCAAAAAGAAAAGAGAAAGAAAAAAAGGGAGAAGGACTATGGCGGGCCTAGGGTGGGGAGAATTAGCGGCGGCAGGGCATGTTGGAGGTGGCGTGGAACTACCAGAAAGAGAAAAAAAAGGGGAGAAGGCAGGGAGAAAAATGGGGGGGTGTGGGGGCAAGGGGAGGGTTGGGGCTACACCATGGCAGCGGGGGACAGTTGGAGGGGGCGGAGAAAGCTAAAGAGATATGAAGATTAAAAGAGGAGAGAGAGAGAAAGAAACAAAGAATGAGGAAGAAGATGGCCTCTGGTATGATATAATCGAGACTTTTTAGCGACAAAAAATTTGGCTGCAAAAGTCCACAAATCGTCGCTAAAACTTGTCTAATGACATCATTTAATTAAACCCTAATAAACTAGTTTTTTTATGACAACAAATGTTGTTGCTAAAAATTAAAAAAAAAAAAAAAATCTGAAAACCACCCTACTAAACCGCCTAAAAAATTAATGAATTTAATTTTAGGTCCTTTGTCGTCGCTAAAAAGTCCAGTTGTCATAGCTAATAAAGACACTTTTAGGGACATCTCAATGCTAAAAACCATCTCCCTCTGACACATTTCTGGCGTGAACATTTTGGTTTTTGACACTAGACTTTAAGTCCTTTTGGTGTGTACTACACTAAGGCACATGCCATAAATTTTCAAGATTTTTAGCGATGACTGTCGTCGCTAAAAGCGGGTCCTATTTTTGAAATATGAAAATTTCTATCGGAATCATTCGCTAAAAGCGGGTCCCATTTTCGAAATATGAAAATTTCTATCGAAATCATAGGAAGGCCTTTAACGACGACATTTGTCATTGCTAAAACTTTTGTCACTAAAGGACTGTATTGTCGTAGTGTTACTTCGATGGTGGTGAATACACTGCTCTTAAAGAATTTCTCTCCACTCTTGGAGTCCAACATCTAGAAACACCTCATTATACGCCCCAACGTAAAGGCATGGCTGAAAGACTACATAAACACATTGTAAATTCCGGATTAACTTTACTTTATCAAACCAAAAATGCCACACAAAAATTTGGTCCTATACGTTTCAAACTGCCGTTTATTTATTAATTTATCGCCTTCCCACTTCAATTTTAAATTTTTCCTCTGCTTATGTAAAGTTATTTCATGTCAAACCAAATTACACGTCTGCTTATGTAAAGTTATTTCATGTCAAACCAAATTACAATAAATTACGCATTTTTGGTTGTCTTTTTTTTTTTCCCCAAATGTTGAAGCCTTATACCTCTCATAAATTGGATCCTAGGTCTCTTTCATGTGTATTTCTCGGATACTCTCCTAATCAAAATGCATATATATGTCTTGAACTCACTTCTAACAAAGTTAATCACTCTCATCATGTTCGGTTTGTTTAAAGTGACTTTTAATTCTCTCATTCGTTAATCCCCTCTACATATACACTTAATTAGTTTTCTGCCATTGATAAGCCTTTAGTCTCTATTTTTCCAAGTTTGACAACCGTGGTGCCTGCTTCTACTTCATGCTCTGCGCTTCCCCTTGCCACACAACCCTCGTTGATTTCTACCATGGCTGCAGGTAAAACCTCTCTTCCTAATCCTTTGTCTTCTCACTCTGTACAATTCTCTCACTCTTCTATAGCCACGTCCTCAACAGACCCTACCTCTACATCATCTTTATCCCAACATGCCGACACAGTACCATCCCAATAGCCCACTACACCCCACCGTCAACCCCATGTCGTCCATGCAAGCCGATCCAAACCCCGTGTAACCCATGCAAGACTAACCAACGTCCCGTCCTCTTAGTTGTATTCCTAAGGCTTCCACCCCTTCTCATGTAATGTAAACAGGTCTTCAAATAATATTTTTAAGCCTAAAGGTCTTTATTAAGCCACTACCAAACATCCCCTTCCCGAGTCTCTTGAGCCTAATTATGTCTACCAAGCTCTTAAAAACGTTCAGTGGCGTCAAGCCTTGTTCGATGAGTTGACAGCGCTCCTTCATAATGGCCCTTGAGAACTTGTTCCACCACTCATGTCGCAAAATGCTGGAGGCAAATAGGTCTTTCGCATTGCACGGAATCCTGATGGCACAATCTTTTTTTACAAGGCCCCCCTTGTTGCTAAAGAGTTCCATCAACATCTTGGTATGGACCACCTTCAGCCCGATTGTTAAGCCCACACCATCCGTCTCGTCTTTAGCATTGCATTGTCTAATAATTGGACCACCCGACGATTAGACGCCAATAATGTTCCTTCATGGCACTTTGATGGAAGATGTTTATATGCAGCAACCTCCCGGATTCACTGATTCTTGCAATCTGAACTTCGTGCGCGAACTTCACAAAGCGCTCTATGTCCTTAAACAAGCATTGCGGGCTTGGTACAACGAACTTAAAGGATCTCTCATATTCTTTGGCCTCCTTGTTTATCTACTTTGCTAATGGGCTTACTGTTTATTTTCTTGTCCTATGTTGATGATTTGCTTGTCACAGGAAGCAATACTGCATTTGTACAACAAGTTATTAATGCTCATTCTCAACAGTTTTTAGTTAAAGACCTTAGTGATCTTTAATATTTTCTCGCTGTTGAAGTTCTTCCCACACCCATTGGGTTCCTCTTAGCTCAACATAAGTACATTTGAGATCTTCTACAGAAAATTAACCTCACTGGCGCCAAAGAATGTACCACTCTCATGTCCTCCACTCAACCTCTTTTTTTCTATGATGGCTCCTCACCTACTGACGCAACTCAATATCGTCAATTCATTGGTGCATTGCAATACTAATCACTTACACGGCATGATGTCTCTTATGTAGTTAATGAATTAGCCCAATTCATGCATGCTTCTATAGACTCTTATGGATTTGCAGCTAAAAGTATACTTCGATACTTGAAGGGAACCATACATCATAGATTGTTTCTTAAACTGCAGTCTAGTCTTCATGTCACTGCATTCACCAATGTTGACTGGTGATCGAGATTATCGAACCCCTACTTCGGCCTACATTGTTTATATCAGTAGAAATGCCATTTCTTGGTGTTCCAAGAAGCAGAAAACTATGGCACGCTCCTCCATTGAAGCTGAGTAGCGTGTTCTTACTTCACGTGCTGCGGAGGTTCTATGGCTATCTAGCTTACTTAGTGAGCTACAAGTACCTACACAGCTTTGTCCAACAAGTTTTTGTGACAAAATTGGTGCTACACATTTTTCGGTTAATCAGGTTTTTCATTAACAAATGAAGCACATTTCTATTGGCTCTCATTTTGTTTGTGATCATTCATTCGGGGTGTCTTATGGCTCGTCTAAAGATCAATTTGGCAGATGCGCTTACTAAGCCACTACCATCTCTCGTTTTTTGCCAGCTTCGGATCAAGATCAGTGTCTCCAACAGGAGAGCCGTCTTGCGGGGGATGTTAGAGATAATAACGTTAATTCAAATTTAAATGCCTTGGACTCAGCTGTTGACTTGGACTCTCCCACAATGTCAAATTCTTCTCCAACAAACTGAGCAACTTAAGCTGTAATTCAACAAGTTTTTCACCTGTTGTAACTTTTGTATCAAGTTGTTTTTCGGTTCCACTTTTTGTGGCTTTATTCTTTGCCGAGAAGTGTAAGTATAATCGTTCATTATTTCAGTCTTTCATTCAAATTTCAAATCTTTAAAAAATCATACTAATTGCCTTTTTTTTTTTTTTTTTTTTGGAAAGGAGCAAACAAACAAGTCTATTTAAAGGGACTAATCGTTTCCAAAACAAACCCGCACCTCTGGCTCATAACAGGATAAATTAGAGGAATAAAGAGTTTTAAAAAATCCAAATTTGAACTACTTTTGTACGAAAGATTTGAACCTAAAAATACTACAAGCAATGACTAATATTCATAAGTGTTGATAAGTCTAATTACATGACATCGTAAAAATTATCTTATCACTTAGCTTTGGCTTTTTGACGGTAACTTAGATCTAGAGATGCCAATTTTGCCTCATTGGCTCAGTCCATATATAATCGTTCATGCATCACTACAAGAAAATAGGATTTAACGACAAAGTTGGTTGTTTTTTGTCAGTTTTAATGTCAGGAGTCAAAATACTAAAATTATGTTTACAATTTGTCAAGAAAAATAAGGGTTAACAAGCAAAACTTGCCTAACAAATAATCTCTCAAATTCCTCAGGAATAATCACGCACGTGCAAAACAAATAGAACTATAAAAAAAAAGCAAGAACATAAGAATTTAGAATGGTTCACCTCAATTGAAGGCTATGTTTACTACAGGTTTTCTCATGTGGTAGGGTTTTACTATGAAAAATAAGAGTACAAAGGGTTCATGTCAAAAACTAGACTTAGGCAATTCTCTAAAACTAGTCTCTATTTATAACACTTGAAGATGGCCGATGCCTTCCCTTTTAAGCCTAATTTAAATTAAAATGCATGATAATCTCATATCCTATTGGCTAAATGTCACCATCGTGATCTCTTATAGGATATATTCCTTATGAGTATCTTAAATTCGTTAGATCATGATCAGCTTGAGTGCTTATCACTATCTTAGAGATCTTCTAATTTAAATACAAATGCAAATAGACCATTTAACCTTTCTCGAGAATCATCTGGAAAGAAGGTTCTAGAATACACCTAGGCAATATGGGCAAGATCATTCTAGGGTTTTTTTGGGCCCAATACCTGACTAGGGCCTTGACAAAATTTGCCCCCTAGCGCGGGTACTTCTTAGGTCAGTAGCCGAAATGACTCGAGGTCGTCGAAGAGTCAACTGGTCAATATCTTCTTGGAGAAGTGTCATGGGCTTCTGATAGTTAATGACAATAGTGAAGTTGAGAATATTATCGAGTTGTGAAATTGGGGATGTCAAACATTGCATCAAGTGTCAAGGAAATGAATCTAGGTTATTAATTTGAAGAGGCATTTTCAACAGGGATATTTGTTTGCACCATTGGATCACCCTCCTTACAGATTGTATAGTCGATATTGATTTGGTTTTTAGTATAAAAATACCCAAAAACCAATTTACCTCATTTTGCATTCGTAAGTCTCCAAAGCCAAAACAGTGTCAAATTTCTCCTAGACCTTTTGAAAACCCTTTTTCCATCTTAAATTCAATTTATTTTTTCATAAATCTCATTAGGGGAGATCGATTCATGCATTCTCAAGTCTTCCCATGGCATTTGCTTCAACAACATAGAGAAGTCAATGCCTCAAAAAAATTACTTTCATTTCCAATTCTATTTCTGCCATTTTGCTTAAATTTGCCATATTTTTGAGTTTAAGTAGTACTATTGGACTCTATCGACACCTTCTGTGGACTTAAGGGCCAAAAATCTAGTGTTCTGAGGATCCTTTTAGTGTTTTTGCTTGCTGGGCTATGGTAGAATATATGAACTCAGTTACCATGCTCATAGTTAGGACTTTCAGTTTGAAAACCCTAGTTTTTTGTATTTAGAGGCTTCTCGACTATTAGGACTTAAGTGTTTTTTCCTCTTTCTTGCTTGTTTAACCTTGACAGATAACATGACTAAAGACCTTGATAGTGGCTGAAAAGCAAGCAGGGCCATAGTTTTAAGAGCTAACTTCATTAACCAACCTAAAATGTCAGAGGTTACGTCAATTCTGGATATGGAAGGCACCGTTGCCAAAGAAATTTAGGTCAAGCCTCATCGTAGGAGATTGAGGAAAGCTGCTGCACCAGAGGTTGACTCTAATAAAATAACAAGGGACATTGATGAATACCTTGAAGACCCCAAAGTGGATGATGAGGACTCGAAGAAAACTAACCTGATAGACAAGCTATTGGGAAGAATGCCTCCTAGAATCAAGAATGTTTTAAACATTCCCTAAGTAGACCCCGTAGTAGAAAGCGTTCACCCTCTCACCTCAAGCAATGAGTTCATTAAAGATCCCACGATGGCCGCATTTCAGTCTAAGGTGCACCATAGTGTTGTTTATAAAATGTTCCATGAATCTTTTAGTTCATATGTTCTTGGTTATACCATACTAGTGCCCATGACAGAGCTTCAAGTCCCCTTGAGAGCACTATCGCTGTCTATACTAACACCCCCTCCTGTGGTGTCTTTCATCCTTATCACCTATTCCAAAGAAGATTTTTAATGAATTTAGTATCGCCCACCTCAGCTGAACTCAAATGGTAGGAAATTCTATCTGGGTCTTATATCCTCTACATAGTCCACCTGAAGGCCGAGTTGACGGTGCAAGAATTATTAGCATGGTTTCTTCAACCTTGGGTCCTATTTAAAGATTGGTGAGTTAATCACCGGGAAGCCAAAGTTTGACTCATGGATGGAAAGAGTCATTAATCTTCTTGAAAGAGCCTTTTGACTGCCACTGGACTAAGATGAAAGATCCTATCCCAGTCAGATGTCATTTTGCATCAAAACATTAGTGTCTATCTAATCACCATTCTTCTTGGGTAGAAGTTCGAGTCTAACTATTACATTCTTCTTTTTCTAGATACCTCTCCTCCTCACCCAAGTTTGAATGAGGACAAGCTTGTTCATATAGACGCAGCTTTCAAGATACCAAAGCAGCTTCAATCATAACAATCCTTGTCCAATAGCTTCAATCTTTAGGCTGTTGCATTCTTTAAGCTTGCCATCCCTTTGACCACGATTACTGAGGTAGGTGCTAGTGATGATGTAGTTACTCACGAGACCACACCCATTGTTAACCTCAACAATGAAGAAGAAGAAGAGCAAGAAGGTATAATTAAATCTACTGAGTGTCAAATTTCTAAAAAATTTTAACAAAAAATTTTAAAGTGTGAATAACTAACCTAGAATTTTTCCTTAGCTACAAATATGGTGTCAAAGTTTTCGGGCATGAAAAGGTCAGGTACCTCATCTTAAGGCATCAAGCAAAATAAGAAGGGAAAATACGACACTTTAAGGTTAGACAGTCTCAAATGGGCCAATATAAGAGCGACTCGTCTTCTAGTGGTAATGTTCCCGACAAGCGACCACTTTCTTAGGTAGTGACGGTTCCTCCAACATCCACTCTTAGGCACCAGCAAGTCCAAAGCAAAAAAGATTCAAACCATCTTTACTTTTTTACGAATGACCTTACGACGATAATATCTTGCTACATGCCTTGGATGAGCTCAATCACGGAGACCACTTGTGAAAACTACAGTGAGCGGGAGGGGGTTGTCCTACAAGGGAAAACAAGTCTAGAGTAGAACAAGTACTTGGTTGGGTGCAACAAGAGGGTACATAGCCACCTTCTCGGTGATCATCCTTTTTTCTCATTTCCTTGGGTATTAACATTATTTGCTCTTGTAGGCTTTCATCTCTTCTCCCACCAGCTATGACCTCCTTGCCTCTGTGGTTATTAGCAGGAAAAGTATATGCTAGAGCTCTAGATGTCAAGACAAAGATGACATAGTCGAGAAGAAGTTGGAAACTTGCCAAAAGGAGATGAAAGATGCTGAGGAGCTTCTTGCCCAAGCTGAGTTGAGAATTAAGACCCTTATAGGGATTTTGGCAAATAAGGAGGCTGAGTTCTAGAAGGAGGTGGCCGTTGCTTGTGCTAAAGCTATTGGGGAGTTCAAGTCATCAGCCAAGTTTACTTAGATTAAGGACGATTGTTACGATGAAGGAATTGAGTCGGTGATTGCAACCTTTAAATAGAAGTTCCCTGACCTTGATTTGAGATTTCTTATAACTCTAGACGAGGAAGCAACAGGGGAAGCTATCAAGACTGATGCTATTGCTCCAAAAAAACGAGGCCCTTTTTCTTCTTTTTTTTTTTTTTTTTGTAAAGGCCATAAGGCTGAGACTATAGGGCCTATGTACCTAACTTTTTGTATATTTATTTTGTTTAATATAAAATCTTAATTCTTGCAAATCAAAAGCTTGTTAGTAGATTTTCATAAGTGTAAATGCCCTATATGACTGATAACTAAGTTTTTATGTAATTCGCTTCTTTAACTGGCTAGATTTTCCTAAGAGTTTTATAAGTGTAAGTAACCGAGCTAACTTTTATGTCTAGGTTAAAACTATTAACTATATTTATTTGCTCTTTTGGTTTTAACTTACAATTATTGTAGCAAGCTTTTAAATTGCTAAATTGTCTTCGTCTTTAGTTTTGATTTAACAAAAGTACAACCAAGCTTGTCTTTTTCTCTTTGGTTTTTATGTTCAAATACATATACCTGAGGTCACAATGCCTCTTAGGATAAATTGTTGGGTTTTGTTGGATTTTATGAGTTAAATACGCAGCGAAAAATTAAAAATTAATTCCCATAAAACTCTTGCAGGATCCATGCAATTCGATTAGATTGATAATAAAGTCATGGAATCTTACAAGGATGACAAAACGGGCATGATTCGGGAAGAGAAAGAGTGGATTCACTCTGGTGACACCCTAACTCGAGCTTTTAGTAATTGGACTTGGATTCAGACGTTGTTACTTAGAGCAACGTCCTTTGCAGGTATCCACATGCACAGACTCTCTCAAAAACGAATTGATGTGCTAGCACCCTCTTTTTGCGTTAAATAACTCTCTCTAATTTTTAGGGTTTTAATGTCTTTTGCCTTTTTGAATGAGAGAATGCCTTTTCTCTTCTTAATTCAACTAGACATCCTAAAACAGATATATATATATATATATATTGACTTCGAGATAGAGTCAGATTTTAACTAGGGTAAACTGTAATTCGAATATGATTCAGAGAATCTAGATAATGTCTGTAATTCGAATATGATTTAAAAAATCTAGATAATATCAATAATTCGAATATGATTTAGATAATCTAGATAATATCAGATTCAATGAACCTATACACATCTAATACATCAAATCTGAACATTATCAGGTTCATCGAACCTAGACACAATTAACCCAAAATTCATTTTTGGTCTGTTCTAAGTGTGCGACCCTATAGGTTCACATAACGTTGGTAATGGGCTTAAAATTATGTTTCTGGCCCACAAATCATAATGGCCTCTAGCAAGATATTATGATTACCCAAGTTATACGAATGTCAATAATCCGACATAACCTAATCCACAATAAGTATTAAAGTCCTTTTGTCTCTAGATACCTTGATTGAACATAAGGCATGGTTTATGTCATCCTTATACTATTCAATCATATTATTTCTCGATCTTAAGTAGAATGATATTGATAACCCTTATCAATTCATTCCAGTATGGCCATATATTTTTCTTCAGTCTAACTTATCGAAGGGCCCACAAATATCTTTCTCATGATAAATAAGGGACAAATTCCTTCTTAATCACTCATATTCCTAACATGATTCACTCTATATCCAACAACAATCTATTCCATCATCCTGTTAAAGATAATATTAGATTGTGTCGAAATATAGAACTTGTCATGTAGAAAACCATGGTGATTTCAGGTCAGAGGACTAGGATAATACTATTGTGATGAGAATCACTTATGACAATTATCCATATAGTATTCTCATAGTGGGTTAATCCAATATATCATTTCTTAAATATGTATCTATGAGTTGACTTAGTATCTCATACACATGATTAGTAAAACATAATCATCAGTCAAACTTCATACTAGTCTTCATTCATCATTATCCCAATAATAATGACCGACTAGGGATAATTTAGAATATAATTCAATTTTTACCTAAGAGTTTTACTATCAAGTCACATACTTGATGACCTTAGGTAGAATTAACTATTCATAGAATTAGAATCGAAAACAATAATGAAAATGCCTCTTTATTAATAAAATGCAAAAGTAATGAAATCAATATGTAGTCATTACATAATTGGCCTATGGCACATCACTAACACAAATACGTCATCTTTGCAACGAAGTTCAAATAATTGAGATAGACTTTTTAGTTGTGGCTTAAGATGGTACATTTTGTGCATCGAGTTGTCCTCCTATCCTTGGCTGAGCGCTATGATCTAGAATTGGACATATACTTCTTAAGTAAAACAAGAGTAATTCATTAAATAAGCTCAAAAAAATTTATTAATTTTTTTAAAGGAAAAAGACATAAGCACTTTGCCATTTGATGTCCTATAAAATAAAAACATAAATGATAGAATGACCTACAAATGATATGGCC
Source organism: Artocarpus hirsutus (assembly GCA_946598075.1). Taxonomy (NCBI): domain Eukaryota; kingdom Viridiplantae; phylum Streptophyta; class Magnoliopsida; order Rosales; family Moraceae; genus Artocarpus; species Artocarpus hirsutus. The sequence goes on from CAMOHE010043172.1 coordinate 41,432, forward strand.
TGAGATGAACTGATTCCATGGGTGATCTATTGCATGACCTGACAAATTTTGAAGGTGATATGTGCCAAGTCTAACAATTCCTCGAACATGATATGGTCTTTTCAATGTTTGTCCTAAAGTTCCAGCATTTGTCTCTTTGGTATTCTAGTCTACCTGTCTAAGGACTAGGTCACCTATCGAGAAGCTTTTTTCCTTGACCTTTTTGTTGTAGTACCATGTGACGTCTTAGGGAGGGGGTCAGTAGTTTTAGGTAAAGAGGATAAAGATTGAGTAAATAAGATGAATTAAGAAAAATAAATAAAGAAAAAAGTAAATAAATAAAGTAGAAGGTAAATAAATATCATAAAAAATAAATAATATTATCGGCGGTTACTATCACGTGAATATCACGAAGATGGGGCCGAGACCTTATTCTCATTCACCATCACGTGGATGTTTACCACGAAGATGGATAAGTAAATAAAATACAAATAACATCAATAATAATAATAATAATAATAATAATAATAATAATAATAATACAAGAATACTAAAAATCATCAATAATAATAATAAAAGAATACTGAAAATAATAACATCAATAATAATAATAATACAAGAATACTGAAAATCATCGTCTTTGAAATAAATGATGTGGTGGGACTCACAAAGACGAAAATTACATCAACAGTGACATTGGGACAAGTCGTATAGTGCATGTGTCATACCACAGTTCCAAAAAAATACCATTTCAATCCCAAAAGCCAAGTTTCAATCTTGAGACCATCCTTCCTTTTTAAACTAGGAAGGGGGATTTTTTTTTTCAAAAAATAGGAAAATATGAGTGGAAGGCTCAATAAGATAATTAGTTAAAAATAAGTTATTTTAAAAATAAAAGTTATAGATAAAAATATCATTTGTAAATTAATCTCAAGATCTTAACAAAAATCAATAAATACTTACTTGAATGAAATTTGATAAAATACCACCGTACAAGTTTTGGAAATTGGAAATAATATCAAAATATAATTCTTCAAAATCAAAGACAGAAATTATTTTTATCAATCATTCAAAAAGTCAAACATTTGGCTAAAACAGTTTAAAAAAGGCTACCAAGGAAAGGGATAGAAATATCCTACCTTAATTTGAAATTCCAATAACGTAAGCTCTAAATTAAATCTAACGTATGCTCTATATATGTTCAAAACCTTGAAAACTACATTTAAAATCAAAAATTACTTTCAATAAATATCAGTATGCTAGTTTAATTATCAGTGTGCCTTTTGACTCAAAATAATCATAACCCAAAATCATAATCCTTTTTGAAACATTTCGGAATCATTAAACATTGAAAACTAGGGTTAAAATACAATTTAATATTGTCCAGTTAGCCTACCGAACACCTTGAACCAGCCTACTGAATCTACACAGTTTGGCCTTTCGAACTTCTAAATCGACCTGCCGAACTGCTACAATTTAGCCTGTCGAAGATATGAATCTAGCCTATCGAATTTCTTGAATTTGGCATGCTGAAGATCAAGTTTGGCTTGCCAAGCTGGCAAAATCTGGGGACCCAAAACTTCGAGTCTCGACCTCCCCAAGCTCAAAAATCCAAATTAAAACCTGTTTTGCTCAATCCTAGAGCATGAAAATCATATAGAAAGCTTAAAAAAACATAATAGAACAGATTTAAACAATTTTTCTTAAATTTAAACTCAATTTCACAATGGATTTGAAAATCTAAAAAAAATGTCAAAACTTGATTAAACTAATTTTTGTTCAAATAAAGCTTAGATTCATAGTAAAACAAGTGCTATAAGCTTAGATTAAACATTATCTAAGCTCAATGAAGTTTGGATTCAACAATCAAAGAAAATTTAAAAAATTGAAAATAACACTTTGAAATTTTAAGAATAAGGGAAAACTAACCTTTAATGGCATTTTTGGATGAAAAACTTGATAATTTGAACTTCAAACCTTGCTCAAATCCATGAGAATGAAGCTTGAAATCAAAATTTTTGAGAGAAAGAAAGAGAGAGAGAGGGCTAAGCGCGAGAGGAAGAAAGAGAGAGAGATAGCGTGAAAAATGAAAAGAAAAAGGGAAGCAAAAAGAAAAAGAAAAGCCCCAAGGGCATTTTTGTAAATATGAAAAAAATATGGGACAAAATGTCATTTAGTATTTTTAAAACTAAAAATCAAAATTTCAAATTTAATAACTAAAAATTTTCAAATGACTAAAATTAACGACAAAAATTATACTAACACATTTAATAATTAAACCTAACATAACTAACCTTACTTTAAAATTCAGGGGTGTTACATACCAAGTTGCTCACTGTTGATATGTTGCTTGCCTAATCAGTACATCCAAACACTTTTCCTCTAATAGGTTGATTTCCCCATTTGTTAGTTCTCGGTTCATGACTTCATTATAGCTGACAACTCGGCTACTAGGAATTGTAAGTAAAACAACTATTAATCCATAAGTCATCAAGAACAGGGTTTCTAGTGGATGTCTTAGAGGTGGTCCAATATGCCTTTAACACTTTATGTAACTCCTTGGCCGATGTGCCTTTTCAGTTGATCAAGCTTCTTCTTTAGTGTATACTTTAAGACTTTGTTAACTGCTTCAACCTAGCAGTTGCCCTGCGGGTAGATTGACGCTGGGGAACCTTTATTGTGTAACGCCCCCTTTTCGGACATCACAGATGTCATTACGTTCATTCATTAAAACATTATTTGTAGCAAACTATTGTAATTATTAACGTCCATTTGAAATCATAGTTTGGAAAAACATTCCCAGGATCTTTACATACTTTTTTTTTTTTATAGAAATACACAAATACAAAAATACAATTTATAAGA
>CAMOHE010043173.1:0-22768 GCA_946598075.1 Artocarpus hirsutus
GTAGGAAACCATGGTGATTTCAGGTCAGAGGACTAGGATAATACTATTGTAATGAGAGTCACTTATGACAATTATCCATGCAGTATTCTCATAGCGGGTCAATCCAATACATCATTTCTCAAATATGTATCTATGAGTTGACTTAGTATCTCATACACATGATTAGTAAAACATAATCATCAGTCAAACTTCATACTAGTCTTCATTCATTATTATCCCAATAATAATGACTGACTAGGGATAATTTAGAATATAATTCAATTTTCACCTAAGAGTTTTACTATCAAGTCACATACTTGATGACCTTAGGTAGAATTAACTATTCATAGAATTAGAAAAAAATAATAATGAAAATGCCTATTTATTAATAAAATGCAAATGTAATGAAGTCAATATGTGGTCATTACATAATTGGCATAGGGCACATTACTAACACACTCCGGTTGCCCTGCTTAAGATTTTGTAGTTTGTTGTACAACTCTCGGTAGTAGTAAGATGGTACAAATCGCTTCGTCATCACGGTCTTCATCTCTTCCCATAACTCAATAGGTAGCTCTCTATTCCATCTCCTATTTATGACAAGCTGATCCCACTAGGTAATAGCATAATCAAAAAATTCAATTACAGCCAGTTTTACCTTCTTTGCCTTGGAATAGTTGTGACAGTCAAATGAACTCCATTTTCTTCTCCCATTATAGGTACGCTTCGGGATCGAATTTGCCTTGAAATGATGGTATCTTCATTTTTATGCCTCTCAAACTATCATTTTTCCGGTTCCTAACTCCTCTATCCCGTCTAAATCTCTGGTGACTACTCGTTGTATCTTCTCCTTCATCAAACTCTTCCCCATCAATCCCGTTATAGTCATCAACCTCTCCTCTAACCGGAACCTTTTCCCGCCTACGCGTATGAGGAACATGTCGTGGCTGTTCTACACGTGCATTTTCTATCCGGTCTATCCTCTCATGAAGCTGTTCTAACTCTCCTCTCAACAATCGCCTCATCTCCCCTATCATCGCTTCCATGAGGAGTTTGGATCTATTGCACTAGAGGTACCCTTAATAGTGTTCTTGATGTTGTTTGACATTTTTTTTTTCTGCAAAACAAAGTAAGAAACAAAGGAAAGGACCTTACCAACTCCCTTACGTGTTTCACTCGTGAAATGGTTCACTCAATTTCACTCGTGTTTGCTCTTAATACCTTCGGCTTTTGTCCACTCTAATACTCTCGCCTCTCTTGCCTTTTTGCACTCGTTAATTCTTCGTTAATTCTCACTCAATTCCTATAAAACTAGTCAAATCAATATCAAAATTTCCTTCAAAATTCACCAATAGATTACCAAGGAGGCTCAGATTAGATACAAGAATATAACAGGCAATGATAATTTGGGCTTTGGAAATCACACCCAAAAGAAACGAAATTTGAGAAAAATTTTTTGGCCTTTGTAGGGAATTCAATTTTGGGTTCCTTAAACCATGAATAACAAGAATCAAACAAAAAAATTTAAGAAAGGTTCCCAGACTCTTTTTTTTTTTTTTCCAGGTCCTCTTGTTTTCTTCTTTTCCTTTTTTTTTTCTTTCTTTTCTTTTTGGATCCTTTGTTTTTTTTATTGGACTTTGATAATGAAAATCAAGACGCATGAATAATTGAAACAAACATAAACTAATGAAATGGATAAGTAAAACCTGATTAGAACTCTCGCTCTGATACCAAATGATACGAACCCCGTCAAGAACTGACGCGACCTTAACCAAAATTGATCTCCAAGTTTGAAATTCCTAATCGGTTTTGAATGGAACCGCGATCCGATGCCTAACAAGAAGCACAAACCTTGGTATGTGAGGATGCCACAATCAGCTATGGATGGACTGATTGATGAGTCTATGAACGCCAAGAAATTTTTCGATAAGTTCAAATAGTTCGTTTAGAAACCAAAGACAATTAAACCTCAAATTGTGTGTAAAACTGATGTCCATTGAATGAAATTCGTTACAATATATAGTAGTTTCCCCTTTGTGAATTTTCAACTCCTAATTGTCCATGGAATTTCAAGCAAATCAATTACTAGCCAAAAAAAAAATGCCCAATCTAAAGCAAATAAGGTAAGTTCCCTAAATGGCTTAAAAGCTTTACAATAATATGAAATAAAAGAAACGCATCTTTTCTAAAAGAAAAGTAAACTAGACAATAAATAGTAAATAGCTAATTCTTTTTGCCACTTGTAGCCTCAAAACAGGAAAGTAATTGAAATGGAAAGTAGCTTAATTATTTGTTTATTCTGCAAACATGATTATTCGGTCCCTTCTAGAACTTGAATCACACATTTGTTGGTCTAGATGTCACATGCAATTCCCTCAATGGGCCTCCAAGCAATAGCTTGAGCCCAAGTTGCTTGAACCAGCTCAATAAGCTTTTCTTTGAACTTCTTCGCACGAGCTCTCATAACCGAACCAATAGGAACTTGAATCGGATCTAAATATGTCTCATCCCATGTGCTCTTGCTTGTGCTACCGATGTCCTCGTCAACCAACATAAGTATTGAGGTAGGACTTCTAACCCTTTTTCTTGGTAGCCTAGTTTTAAATGATTTTGGCCTAAAAAAGACTTTTATCAGAATGTTTTCAACGATTGATTAAAAAATGATTTTTATTGACTGTTTTTATAAACAGTAGAATGAGGTGATTTTCATAATAAACCTCATAATGAATGTAAATAAAAATACTTGGTAAATGGGTTTTAAATAATAATAGAGATACATATATGGGCATGATGCCATATCAGAGATCGGGTCATGTAGCGAACGACCTTGGGGGTAGGTCCCGAAATCTAGCTGGCCCACTTCGGTGGTGATATAATATAGCTTGCCTAGAAAAGATAAAAAAGTACTTTCTAGATGAACTGTTTCTAATAAGGCTTGTTTAAATGAATTTATTTATTTAACTCTAATTTTTAATTATCTCTTGATAATTAAATTTGGATTCAAATTATTTATCTATTTTTAAAGCGTAGTCTTACTGAGCCTTTCGCTCACTTTTTATTAGTTTTTAAACCTTTTCTCTCTAGGTGAAATCTAGCTTAGGATCGACGGAGAGTCCGCCGACCGGACTCATGAACAGTAGAGGAACCAGTGTACGTTATTTGAACTATAAAAACAAAGCATGTATTATTTTAATCTTTTTTTTTATTTTAGACTGTGATTGTAATTTAATTAATGTCAATACTATATGTGTGCACAAGTTGTGGGCCAATAGGACCCAACACCTACATTCTCCTTTCCTTTTTATTTTATCTTATTTTCATTTTATCTTATTTGTTTAATTATTATATATGCTTAAAAGGATTTTAAATTATCACATTTTCTATAATTAATCAAATTCTTAAACTTGTGTTTTAATTAAAATTTCTTCTTAATTAACTTAATTAACCCACTATGTCACCTCCCGTACTCTGGGACGTGACAGAACTATAGTATATGAGAGCTTTATATTATAGCAACTTTTTGCCTTTTACTTTAGCATATGAAAGTTTTACACTGTTCACAGTTGTAGCTGATAGTTCCAATTGTTCTTTCTAAGAACAGTTGTAATAGAATTAACTTTATCACACTGTTCACAATTGTAATAGAGTTAACTCTTTTTTAGGAGAGAGGTTTTTTTTTTTTTGGGGAATTACTCTAGGTTTTTTTTGGCCAAATTATACCATTACCTAAGAATGGGAGGTATACGACCAAGATCATGTAATATATGTAATACAACACAACACGTGAGATGGCATGTACAGCACGTCATTGCAAACTCAAACTCTACTCGCATTTTACCTCATGCCCTTTAACTAAGTTTGTTCATTTGGTTATCCCATATGATTAGGGTCTAAGAATATTAATCCGACGCTACTAATGGGACATGTAAATCATTGGGCTTTGGAAAAAAATAAATAGATAAATAAACTTTCCCGAAAGCAATGGCCGAGGGAAAAAGAAATTTCGCTAATGCGATGGTCGTACAAGAGTATGTTTAGTTAGTGTAAGCTTTTGTAATTAAATATCTTTATTGTGATTACCTTTATATCGTCGGTGGCGCAATGAAAATTTTGCCACGATCATTTAAAATACCTTGTTATTGTAAGGACAATGATTAGGTTGCAATATCCATCACTAGTGCGATATACTTTATAGGAATTTAATTTTAAATCATTGATAAACATAGTCGTTGACATAAATTATCATCCTAGCTTAAACAAAATTATAGATGTCAAAATGGGCCGAGGCTGATAGACTGGTACGAACACAACACACTAAAAGTAACACGACATGACATAGTATGATTATGAAATAGGCTTAGCCCAGCACATTTATTAAATGAGCCGGGCTTGATACGACTTTCATGTACGAAGCATGTCAAAGGTACGGCACACTAAGAGTATGAAACAAGCACCACTATGGGCATGATAAGCGGCACGACAATGGCATAACATTATTGTTCTTTCATTATGTACTTTAACAATTATTTTATAAGAATTCTAATTGTATCTAATACTTATATTTCTTGTTTATCAATAATTTTGGTGTTAGGCACGATAAAAGCTCGTACAAGTTAAAGGTACGACACGAATATAAATGCCCATGGACCGAGTTTGACGCTATAAATAAAAAACAAATACAACCTAGCACGACACAATAAATAAATGTAACCAGTCACGTTTGGGTCCTTTTTAAATGGGTCAAGCTACATCGGGCCGACACGTTTCATAACAAGTTTATAGAGAATAAAATTGATTGACTGGCATGATGTGTGTGTGTATGTTAATAATGAAAACTTATTAAATAATATGAATTCTCGATTTATTGTAATTAATCTCCAATAATCAATAGTAATAATAGCACAAAACTTAAAGAAAATAAGAGATGTAAAAACAGTTAAAAGAGATTCACTTAAAATGTGAGAGTTATGTTCAATGTAACGCTTAGAATTTTAATATAAAAGCAAAGGACACAAAGTTTGGAGAAATTATTATAAATACCATCTAATAAAACTTACTTTTTATAAATGTCGCAAATTTTTTAATGCACCTTAACTTAAACACATAAGATGAGTAGTCATGTGGTCCTACCTTTTCAAGCATAACATGAATAAAAACTATTTTTAAAAATGAAGCATAACATGTAATTTTCTCCAAAGTTTAAGTGCACAAAAACCCTTGCTAGTAGCCGAAGCGGCCAATTTACATTTCTATATTGGAAACTAGGCCTAAAAATATATATTGAAAGATAGACCTGGAAAATATTTATTGAAAAATAGAAAAATATATATTGAAAAATACACTTAAAAAATATATTGCAAAGACACTTAAGAAATATTATGAAACTTATCTCTAGTTGAGATTGATCTTAATCTAGCTAATCATAAATGTCCCTGTATCCGGGTTTCGAGAGATTTACTATTGATTCTTTTCCCTCTTTATATCCCATAACCCTATTTCTCAGCTCACAATGCTCAACCGCCGTCTTGAGAAAAGTATCTCTAATACAACGCTCAACTGATATGTCAATTATAAATTTAACATTTGAATGTAAAAAATTGTTCAATGTAATGCTATTTTCAATATTAAATTTACTATATGTTAAATTTTATCACAAATTTATCACAAAATTTAACATATATAAATTTGGCATTTGATTTCTATTGGTTGGTAGATTAACTTTTTGCTTTAATAATAACAACATTAATACTCTTTAATTATTTCAATATTAAAAGTTTACTTTTACAAGTTTTAAGATTTAATAATTATGAAGAAAAATATGAAATTTTAAATAACACTATATATTAAAACGTAAAATAAAAAACATATCTAATATGTTATTTTATATTTTTTATGGTAAATATGATATTGATATTAACATTTGTATTTAGAGACGGTCTAAAATAACTTTTGTAAAGCACCCAGTTCAACACCCTCAAGAAGCCACGTGGCAAATAACACCCCAAACCTGACCAACTCACTGCAGTGAAACACTAATTACAGTTTTTAATTTTTTTATTTTTTTTATTTTTGCTCTATAGATAAAAGGGTGTTTAGCAGCATTCACAATGCAACACCCTGTTCAATCTGATAAGTGGCTAATAAGTTGTTTCAAGAAACCTTTGAATTTTTTAGACTCAAATTTAGATTTGAGTATTAAAAATTTTTTAGATATGTGTTTATTTTCCTTAAATTTTAAATCCTTTAATTATCAAGAATTTAAGTTTTCAGAGTTCTGACTCCTCTTTAAACTTTTAATACTAAGATATCTATGCTATAGTAAAAACTAAAATTCTCTTTTCTATATTTGAGGAAAAAATCATAACTTCTTCATTTGTTATCCAATTGAGATGGTTCTTTTTTCATTGTGTTCCTAGTGAAGAGAGGAATAAATTAAGATCCATATTGTATTGTTTTAGGATCATCAACATTAAGATTTTATTAGATTTGTTGATTAATCAAAAGCTATTTTTACAACCTGTTCAAACATAAATTCTAATTTTATTCCATACTTAGATTACAACTTAAATGCATATCCAAATGTCAATTCGAATAACAATTTAAATTACTAACTCAAATCCTAATTTAAATCACACTAACTTAAATCAAATCACTAATTCAAGTCCATGTACCAAACGGACCTTAAAGAACGAAATAGCTAAATGAGATGGGATTCGTATATGATTTTTTTTTTTTAAAGCCCTAGTGCTATTGAATTTTGTTCCACATTCGTAAAGCTCGATAATGTGGAATAAAATTCACAAGGACCCAAACAGACCAATGGAATATCTATATTCCTTTCATTGCAAGTCTCTTTAGGTCCAATAGCTGTCAACGCAATAATAAGGCATTTCAACTTGTCCAAATTCGGAAACCAAATGACACAAATATTAGGCAATTTCTGGAAGCCGAAAAGATACAAAACGGTAGCTACGTGTTATCATCAAATCTGTAAATAAAGATGTTTTTTATTAGATTTATTGGTCTTAGAACGAAAATTACAAGTGAGATTTCAAGTTCCATAGATATTTTAATAATTAATGTTCTCATCTTTTTATTCTCTTAAATCCAAAAAATAATAAAATTTGTAATTCCCACCTTGCCGTTATGGCGGATGCCCAAAGGGGCCCACGGGGGAGATGCAGCTCAAAGTAGCAGCAAGAAGTGCTGGATTGCGACAAAGAAAATAATTATTGACGCGTGTCAAAATAGTTCTTGGAGTACTAACTGATTGAATAAAACAGACAGGGATGTTGAAGCCTGCGTCGTTTCGCAGCTTCCCCAGTTGTCCCGCCCTCATAAGAAGACATGACATACAGGAACCTTTTGGAAGAAGCCCGGGCCAAAATCTCATAGATATGTACATATGATGCTGAAAAGTCATTTTCATTCCCTTATATCGTAATTACCTATAAACTGGTAAATAACTTTTAAAATTTTTTACAGATAATTATGTCCCCAATACAAGTAACTGAAATTTTTAAAATAGTTATATTTGATACAAAATATTTTAAATTTTTAATGCTTTGTAATAATAATTAAAAGAATATTTAGCATTTAATGTAACTTTGTTTCAAAAATTTTAGTTATTATCTCCTTTCCAAAAATGTTATTATTTGCCTATGACGTGATGATCTATGTAAAATTTCATAATTCTATGGTCAATTTTAATGTGTAGGGATAAATGCGCTTCACAATAAAAAAAAATTCAAGGAGTAATTCGCCAAAACTAAATGTTAATGGGACCAAAGTGCAATGGCAAAGCCTATTTTCTCTTCAACAACGAGATTCTTCTGTTCAATGGATGTAAAGAACATTCGGAAGAGAGTTGCAGTCTGCAAATGACATGGTAGATGAGACCTCTAAAGGTGTAACCAAAAAAAAAAAAAAATCCTAGTTAGAGCTCACTTGCCAATTGCATGATTGCATTCCATCCTAAAATTGACAAGAATTAGTATAGATAATACTTGTGTAACTTAATCTAGTTGTGATAATCTTTTTAGATTTTTTTTTTTCCTTTTGTTTGTTTTCGTGTAGTTTCTTGTCAATGTGTAATTTGCAAGTGCCAAATATAAATGATTTTAGACGAGCAACAATCGACATCAACAACAAATTTGTTATTGTATCAATTAAAGAGTTTGCACCGGAGGTGGAGGGTATTTTGAAATAACTAATCAATACAATTTAAATCCATTTATCAAACAGATCTTAAAATTTTCAGGACCTTGATTTTGTCCTATTTGTAGAGTTAATCACAAATTTGTTATTGTGTCAATCAAAGAATCTGCAGTGGAAATGGAGGGCATTTTGAAAGAACAATTCTCAGGACCTCGATTTTGCTTTATTTGCAGAGTTACGTAATAAATTGGCTCTCATTAAATTATTTTTATTGGTTAAAAATAGGTCTTCGATCGTCTTAATTTAGAGGCCAAAGTCCTATGCTTAATTCACGAAATTTGTGAAATTTAATCCGTGAAATTTGACTATTTCCTAATTTGATAGTTCCAGATTAAATCATAGATTGATGCTTAATCCATAGAATTCAAGATGTGAACAATCCTAATTAACAGTTCTATTTACAATCAGAGTGACGTTCATAAAGCACCAATGTTCTAGCTTTGAACGATGCTCGGAAGGGAGCTCTCAATGGTAGGGATTCCTTATCCTTGAAACTTTTAGGGGATTAAAATAGATAAAGAAAAGTGACAAAACAGTTTTGAATTTTGTTACAGGTGTTAACTACGTAATATAGCTCTTAATTTTAATTGTTTTTCAATTTGTTCACAGGGTTTTAGTGGGATAAATTAAAAAAAAAGAAACTACCAAAAGGCATGATTATGCAATTAACTCTTTGTACAAATATTTGGGCTATCTTTTTATTAATTAAAAAAATGATAAAAAGAACATTTATGTTTAGACTTATGTACGTGTGAGACCTTTTTAAATAAAAATATCAATGATAATGCTATGTTTAGCATTAAAAAATGGGAAAAATAGAGGATTTGATATATTATATTACTTTGTCCTTCGGTGTATAATGTTATTCAAAAATTATATAATTTTTATAATAATTGTTAGAGCATTGAAATTGTAACGCTTCAAAATTAGTTAAGCATTATTAGAATGTTAAATGGTGGATTAGTGTGTCAAAATGAATATTTTAAACTTAATTTGGTCATTTTGAAAAATTTCTAAATTTATGTTATTTTTGATAATTTTAGTGATTTTTAATTACTCTTAATCAATTTTAATTGCTATTTTAAATTTTTAACAAAACAATTTGTCAAATGATCAACACGTCCCTTTTGAAAAACCGCATGCTGCACACACAGTTTTTCTTCACTGGTTTTATCTCTCCTTTCTCTATTTATCTCTCTCCCTCTGTCTCATTTCGCTCACTCTTTCTCTCTCCTCACTCTCTCACCGTCTCTCTCTTGCTCTCTCTCAGTTTCTCTCACTCTTTCAAAAATTTTTGAAACGAAATTCAATTTCAAGCATCAGGTTGGTGGATTGAAGGATCGGGAATGCGATTGAGCAACCACAAAGATTTAAAGCTTAATTCAAGGTTAGTTTTCAAATTTTCAAAACTTTTTAAATTTTTCAATTTTTCTTGCATTTTGAAATCTAAGCCTTTTCAAGCTTAGAAAACCTTCAATCTAGGTTAGATGAACTTAGAATAACTAGGACACAAACTTTGTTTCATCAAAAACAGATTTAAATCAAGATTTTTTATTTTTCTCTATTTTTAGATTTATTTGAAAATTTCGTTTAAAACTTGTTTTAATGAATTAAAAAGTAATCTACTGTGTTTTCCTATCAATTATGATCATTACCCATGCTTGAGAATTGAGAAAACAGGTTAGAATTTAAGATTTAGGCTCGGGGAGGCCGAGACCCATGCCTGGAAAATTCTAGAATTTTTTCAGATCGGCAGGCCGAACTTCATGTTCGACAGGCCGGATTCATTCGACCGGCAGGTCGAACTTGAAAAAGTTCAGCCGACCAGACTTGGATTTTCAGTAGGTCGAACTGTGCAATTTGGTCGGCCGAACCAAGGTGACTGGCAGGCCGATAGAATATGGTAAAATTTTGTGATTTTTCACCTATTTTCACTGTTTTGAACCCCGATTGAAATTCCAACTTAGTAAAATAATTTTATAAACCTAAATGGCACACCAGGACACCATGAGATGATTTAGTAACATAGGATGTCTCAAGTCAAATACTGATAAACTAAGTTATTATACATTTAAGGTTGAACGTGGATCCGCGGAGCTAACGTGTAGCGGACCGGGATTCGGTGAGGGACACCGACACAAGTATTGAGATAGAACTTCTACCCCTCTTCCTTGGTAACCTAGTTTTAAAATGATTTTGGCCAAAAAGGGATTTTTATCAAATGTTTTCAATAACTGATTAAAAGAGAATTTTTATTGAATATTTTTACAAACAGTAAATTAATGTGGTTTTTATAATAAACCTCATAATGAATGTAAATGATTATATTTGGTAAAAAGAGATTTTAATAATTTTGGAAAGATATGTATATATGTATATATATATATATTGGGGCATGATGCCATATCAGAGATCGGTCGTATAGTACATGACCTTAGGGGTAGGTCCCGAAACCCAGTTGGGCCACTACGATGGTGTAATACATATGGTTTGCCCAGGGAAAGAAAATGGTATTTTTTTTATCGACCTATTCGAAATGTTTTGGTAAGGGAAGCTTTTATTAAACTTTCACCTATTTATTTATTCCATTTGTTCTAGTTCGTTTTCTACATATTTATTTGAATAATGAAATATCTTTTAAAATTAAATATTTTCAAAATATAGTCCTACTAAACCTTCCAGTCACTTTTTATTTGTTTTAAAATCTTACCCTTTTAGGTGGATATCAGCTTAGGATTAAAGAAGAGTCCGTTGACCGGACCTATGACCAGTAGAAGATTTGGGTAGGTTGTAGTACAACAATTCAAGGCATGTAAATTTCTTAACTTTCTTTTTATTTTCGACTATGGTTGTATTGTAATATTGTCGGTACTGTGTGTGTATACAAGATGTGGGTCAGTGGGACCCATTCTCGCCTCATCCTATATTTTTAATGTTTTTATTGTTTCCTTATTGCTTATTTTGTTATCCTTATTTATTTAATTATTATAACTACTCGCTGTAAACAAACAATTTAAAAATTATCATAATTTTGCTTATAAATTTAATTCTAAAACCCAAATTTTTAACTAAATTTCAATTTAATTAACTTACCACGTCACCTCCCATACTCCGAGGCATGACAGAATGGTATTAGAGCCCAAGGTTATGAACCTTGGAAATTATGCACACATAGGTATGACAATGAAATACCACTGACAATCTAAATTTTGTTTTCAGAAGTGAGAGAATGGCACCTAGATGACGCTCGACAACTGAGGCTGAGTTTGGAAACGATGAGGGCATGATGAGAGCCATGTTTGCTGCGTTTCGGCAAATGACAGCAAGGGCAAGACTAGATGATTCTGAAGCTAGTCACCGACATTTGTACTTTAAGGAATTTCGACGTGCATCTGTACCGACTTTCGATTGAACTGGGGACCCGCAGGTGGTAGAGTATTGGCTAGATTCGATCGTGAAGCATTTGGATACCCTTAGTGTGCCAGCAGATTATCGCATGGAGTTGGCGGCATATAAGTTTGAAGGTGGTGCCAATACTTGGTGGAAGCAAGCAAAACATTTGTAAAATAATGGTAACATCAGTTGGGACAGGTTTGAGGAGCTGTTCTACGATCGATACTTCCGGCAGGGATACAGGCACCAAAAGCGGTAGAGTTCTATAGGTTGTAGCAGGGCGATATGTGAGTTCGAGAGTATGAGGCAAAGTACAACGAATTGGCCAGGTTTGCTCCCTCTATAGTGGCATCGGAACGTGAGAAGTGCATCGAATTCCAAGACAAACTTAAAGCCCCTATTCGACGACAGGTGGTTGCCCTGCGACTCAGGAACTTTGGTGAGCTTGTGTCGTCAGCAATATCAGTGGAACGTGATTACGCATAGTACTGTGAGAATTGAGCCAAGACGTCAGGAGGACCATAGAGAAGCGACAGGAAAACCACTAGCAGTCGACCAACTTTGGGAAAGAACAAATAGGGTGGCGTGGATAGCAGCAGCAGCAGTTCATCCAGCAGCGGGCGTAGTAACCCTTACAGCTTCCATTGTCATTATTGCTAACAGCCGGGACATATCAGGAGAAATTGCCCGATCAGGAGTGCTCGCCTAGGATTTCAAACCAGAGAAGGAGCTAGTCGTCAGCCCCAGTCTCAGCCGCAGCAGTACCCTCAGCTTTCGTTCCATCCATTCTTTCCTCAACAACTACCATATTCAGCACAAGGACACCAACCATAGAACTTTCAGCGCGACGTCCCTCAGTATCAAGCGCCGAGTACAGCTAATGTGCAGTCGCCATCATTGCAGCAATATCAGCCAACTAACCTGGGACCTAGCAATGTTGGTAGAGGAAAAGCGAAAGCTCTAGTATAGGTTCACATGATAACATCAAGGAGTTCAGATGCCCAGGCTAGTAACGTAGTCATCGATGGTATGATCATGGTTTCTCAATCCTTAGCACACGTGTTATTTGATACTGGTGCCACTCATTCTCTCATTTCGAGCTCTTTTGTACATGCCTTGGGATTAGAAATGGAAGAGTTTGATGAACTCTTAGTTATAGCTTCACCCTTGGGGCGGGTGTGTGTGAATAGTGTTTGTAAAGCCTGTAAAATAAAGATTGGAGAGGAGATTTTGAAAAGTGATTTGATTGTAATCCCCATGAGATCATATGATGTAATCCGAGGGATAGATTGGCTATCTAGATACAATGTAATGGCAGACTGCCAGCTTAGAAAAGTAACTCTAATGTCAGATAAGGGGACGGTAATTACTTACCAGGGTGGTGGTGATCGGTTAATGAGTGAGTGTCTTGTAAGGGCTTGTCTCGGAGGGTGAAAGAATGCCGCTTGCTATGCCTTTCTCATGAATCCAAAAGGAGAGCCTAGTGATTCGAGAGGACGTACAGTGATTCTAGTGGTAGATGAATTTGAAGATGTCTTTCCCGACGAGCTACCAGGATTGCCACCGCATCGGAAAATTGAATTTGGTATTGAATTGTTTCTAGGGACGGCACCGATTTCTGTAGCACCTTACCGGATGGCGCCGACAGAGATGAAAGAACTTAAGAAGTAGCTTTAGGAGCTTGCTAATAAGGGATACATCCAAAATAGTACATCACCATGGAGAGCACTTGTTTTGTTTGCAAAGAAGCACGATGGAACCCTCATGCTATGTATAGATTATTGGCAGCTAAATCGGGTCATGGTGAAAAATAGGTATCCTCTGCCTAAGATCCATGAATTGTTTGATCAGTTGGGAAGTTTACAGTACTTCTCAAAGATAGATTTAAGGTCCAAATATCATCAACTTAGGATTAAGGAAGAAGATATTCCTAAGACAGCTTTCAGGACTCGGTATGGGCATTTTGAATTTCTAGTGATGCCGTTTGGATTGACGAACGCTCTGGTAGCCTTCATGGATCTGATGAACAGGATATTCAGGCCTTACTTGGACCAGTTTGTAATTGTGTTCATTGATGACATTTTGGTCTATTCTAAGACTTGGGAGGAGCATGAGCAGCATCTCAGGATCGTGCTTCAGACTCTACGGGAACATTAGTTGTATGCCAAGAAGGAAAAGTGTGAATTCTGGTTGACGGAGGTCAAATTTCTAGGACATGTTATCTTCGAGCATGGTATTTCGGTGGATCCGTCTAAGATAGAAGCCATAGTGGAATGGGAGCGACCAATGAGTGTGGCAAAGATTTGTAGCTTTTTAGGACTGGCAGGATATTACAGGAAATTTATAAAAGACTTCTCGAAGATAGCAACACCATTGACAAGACTAATCAGGAAGAATGTCAGGTTCAAATGGGATGAAGGATATGAGCTCACTTTTCAAGAGTTGAAGAATCGGTTGACCTCAGCTTCAGTGTTGATCATTCCTATTAATGATGAGCTGTATGAGGTTTACACGGATGCATCAAGACATGGAGTTGGGTGCGTATTGATGCAGCACGGACGCGTGGTAGCGTATGGATCAAGACAGTTACGACCTCATGAGCGAAACTACCCTACTCATGACTTGGAGCTCGCAGCAGTGATCTATGCGCTAAAGATCTAGTGGTGTTATTTGTATGGGGCAACATTTCAAGTTTTCTCCGACCACAAGAGCTTAAAGTATCTGTTTCCTCAGAGGGACTTGAACTTAAGGCAGCGAAGGTGGATGAAATACATAAAGGATTATGATTTTGTGCTGCAGTATCATCCCAGGAAAGCTAATATAGTAGCAGATGCACTTAGCCGGAAGTCTTCTGGGATACTTGCATGTTTGGCTCTTGAAGATTAGAAAAGAGATGCAACAGTAAGTGAGTTTGGGCTATAGTATTGCAAAGACTATGATCGCGTTTCAGTGTATCATATGGAGACGACCCCAGCTCTTATTCAGATAGTGAAGCAGAATTAGTGGCAAGACCAACATCTTCAAGGAATCTAGATGCGAATTCAAAACAGAGAGTAGTTTGAAGAATGGAGAATACATGCGGATGGATCGATGTACTTCAAGAAGCATCTAGCAGTTCCAACAATTGCAGAAATGACAAAGGCCATAATGGACGAAGCTCATAAGTCTCAGTTCGCCATTCATCCGAGGAGCACAAAGATGTATCGTGATTTGAAGAGGCAATATTGATGGAGAGGTATGAAGAAGGATATCAGGGAGTACGTGGCCAAATATACGACTTATCTTTAGGTGAAAGTTGAGCATCAGAAGCCAGCATGTCAGCTTCAGCCACTTCCTATTCCAGGATGGAATGGGAACATATCACTATGGATTTTCTTACAGGATTGCCAAGGAAGGAGCTCAGACACGATGCGATTTGGGTCGTAGTCGACAGGTTAACAAAATCAGCTCATTTCATTTTGTTCATATCGACATGTTCGAGGAGGATTCTTGGGGAATTGTATGTGCAAAACATAATAAGATTACATGGAGTTCCTTTATCCATTACATCAGATAGAGATACCAGGTTTAACGCCAAGTGCTGGAGGAGTTTTCAGGACGCTATGGGTATAGATTTAAATTTCAACATAGCATTTCATCCTTAGACTGATGGGAAATCTAAGCGGGTTATTCAGATTCTCGAAGACATATTACATGCTTGTGCATTAGACTTCAGTGGGAATTGGAAGAAGTACTTGCATCTGGCGGAGTTCGCATACAACAATAGCTATCAATCGAGTTTTGGCATGGCACCGAAGCACTATATGGATGACCATGTCGATCACCAATGTGTTGGGCTGAACTAAAAGATAGAGTTGTTTTTGGGCTAGATGAGATTTGCGACAGCAATGAGAAGATCATCGTAATTCGAGATCGACCGAAAGCAACTTAGAGTCAGTTGAAGAGTTACGCGGATAAAAGGCGTCGACCCTTGGAATTCGAGGTTGGAGACTTTGTTCTCTTAAAGGTATTGCCTCGCAAAAGCATCTCATGATTCGGAGTAAAAGGAAAACTCGTGCCAAGATATATTGGACCATTTGAGATTACCCTACGTGTTGGTGTGGTTGCTTATCGATCAACCTTCCTCCGAAACTTTCGCATGTTCACGACGTATTTCACTTGTCGATGCTTTGAAAATGTCCACCCAAGCTGGATAAGATTGTTTTCGTTCTAAGACGTGCAGATTCAGGAGAACACAACGTATAAAGAAATGCCGATCTAGGTCATCGATCGTAAAGTGATTAATTTACGCCATCGTGAGATTCCATTAGTTAAGGTCGTGTGGCAGCATCACTAGGTTGATGAAGTCACTTGGGAATTAGAATCGAATATGCGGGAGTTGTATCCGTATTTATTTTGTTTTTGAATCAATTTGTAAATTTCGAGGATGAAATTTCTTTGAGGGGTAGAGAGTTGTAACGCCTCGAAATTAATTAAGCATTATTAAAATGTTAAATGGTGGATTAGTGTGCCCAAATGAATATTACTTAATTTGGTCATTTTGGGAAATTTCTAAATTTATGTAATTTTTGATAATTTTAGTGATTTTTAATTACTCTTAATCAATTTTAATTGCTATTTTAAATTTTTAACAAAACAATTTATCAAATGACCAACACGTCCCTTTTAAAAAATCGCATGCTGCACACACAGTTTTCCTTCACTGGTTTTGTCTCTCCTTTCTCTATTTATCTCTCTCCCTCTCTCTCATTTCACTCACTCTTTCTCTCTCCTCACTCTCTCACCGTCTCTCTCTTGCTCTCTCTTGGTTTCTCTCACTCTTTCTCAATCTCTTTCAAAAATTTTTGAAACGAAATTCAATTTCAAGTATCAGGTTGGTGGATTGAAGGCTCGAGAACGTGATTGAGTAACCACAAGCTCGATTCAAAGCTTAATTCAAGGTTAATTTTCAAATTTTCAAAATTTTTTTAAAATTTTTTGATTTTTCTTGCATTTTGAAATCTAAGCTTTTTCAAGCTTAGAAAACCTTTAATCTAGGTTAGATGGACTTAGAAAAACTAGAATACAAACTTTGTTTCATCAAAAATAGATTTAAATTAAGATTTTTCATTTTTCTCTATTTTTGGGTTTATTTGAAAATTTTGTTTAAAACTTGTTTTAATGCATTAAAAAGTAATCTATTATGTTTTTCTATCAATTAAGATGATTAACCATGCTTGAGAATTGAGAAAACATGTTAGAATTTAAGATTTGGGCTCGGGGAGGCCGAGACCCATGCTTGAAAAATTCTAGAATTTTTCCAGATCGGCAGGCCCAACTTCGTGTTCGGCAGGCCGGATTCATCCGACCGGCAGGCCGAACTTGAAAAAGTTTGACCGACTAGACTTGGATTTCCGACAGACCGAACTATACAGTTCGACCGGCCGAACCAGGGTGATCGGTAGGCCGACAGGGCATGGTAAAATTTTATGATTTTTCACCCGTTTTCACTGTTTTGAACCCCGATTAAAATTTCAACTTTGTAAAATAATTTTATAAACCTAAATGGCATACCAGGACACCATGAGATGATTTAGTAACATAGGATGTCTCAAGTCAGATACTGATAAACTAAGTTATTATACATTTAAGGTTGAACGTGGATCCGCGGAGCTAACGTGTAGCGGACCGAGATTTGGTGAGGGACACCGACACGAGTATTGAGGTAGGACTTCTGCCCCTCTTCCTTGGTAACCTAGTTTTAAAATGATTTTGGCCAAAAAGGGATTTTTATCAAATGTTTTCAATAACTGATTAAAAGAGAATTTTTATTGAATATTTTTACAAACAATAGATTGAAGTGGTTTTCATAATAAACCTCATAATGAATGTAAATGATTATATTTGGTAAAAATAAATTTTAATAATTTTGGAAAGATATGTATAAATGTATATATATATATATATATTGGGGCATGATGCCATATCAGAGATCGGGTCGTGTAGTGCGTAACTTTAGGGGTAGGTCCCGAAATCCAACTGGGCCACTACGGTGGTGTAATATATATGGTTTGCCCAAGGAAAGAAAATGGTATTTTTCTGATCGACCTATTCGAAATGTTTTGGTAAGAGAAGCTTTTATTAAATTTTCACCTATTTATTTATTCCATTTGTTCTAGTTCATTTTCTACATATTTATTTGAATAATGAAATATCTTTTAAAATTAAATATTTTCAAAATATAGTCTTAATAAGCCTTCCAGTCACTTTTTATTTGTTTTAAAATTTTACCCCTTTAGGTGGATATCAGCTTAGGATTGAAGAAGAGTTTGCTGACCGGATTTGTGACCAGTAGAAGATTTAGGTAGGTTGTAGTACAACAATTCAAGGCATGTAAATTTCTTAACTTTCTTTTTATTTTCGACTGTGGTTGTATTGTAATATTGTCGGTACTATGTGTGTGCACAAGATGTGGGTCAGTGGGACCCATTCTCGCCTCACCCTATGTTTTTATTGTTTTCTTATTGCTTATTTTGTTATCTTTATTTATTTAGTTATTATAATTGCTCGCTGTAAACAAACGATTCAAAAATTATCATAATTTTGCTTATAAATTTAATTCTAAAACCCAAAATTTTAACTAAATTTCTATTTAATTAACTTAATTAACCTACCACATCACCTCCCGTACTCCGAAGCGTGACAGAAATGATAAAAGAAAATTTTGAAGTTGAAATGATATGAAACTGACAGAGTTAGAATAATTTAATAAAAAGCCAATACATCAACCAATCGTAATTAAATGTCAAGATTTTAACATATATTAAGACCTTCTTCAATGTAAATTTAATGCCAATTTTATATTTACCGCTAAAAAGTATGAAAATAGTATATTTGATGTGAGATTCTATTTCGTGTTCTAATATATAATATTATTTCAAATCTTATATTTACCTTTTGTCATAAATATTAAGCTTTGAAATTATAAATTAAACTTTTGATAAATAATTTGAATATGTGAATGTTGTAATCGTTAAGAGATAAAGTTAATGTATCAACTAATAAGCATCAAATGTCAAATTTGTCATCTTTTGTCATATTTTATACTTGTTGGTAAATTGAGTGCTAAATTTTTTGTGGGAAAAAAAGGAGATTGGTGATGTCTTCATGCTCTGGCCCACTAGAACGTATAGGAGGCCTCCTTTAAAACCTTGATCCCAGGTCTTCATCATCTATAACAAACTCTAGGTTTTATGAGTCCATATTAGAGGAATAGACTTTGCTACCAAAGGGTAAAGCAGAATTTTTACGCTTGACAGTACTTGAATCCATGACCTAGAAGCAGTAAAATCCTCAAGTAACCCCCCTGCCACCATGCCACTAGCACCCAAAATTTAAAACTAGTTTTAGCATGTAATAAATTTGGAACTAAAAGTGACACTTTAGAGTGTTTTGTTTTTTACTCAAATGCTCAAATTTGACATGGACTCATCATTTTAGCTTGCGTTGGAGATACTTTTAACTATTGAGGCATATTAATTTAACACTGTATTGTATTGTAGATGCTCTCACAAGGGCACTAAAAATCAAGAAAAAAAAATTACCTAAACTGAATTTATGGTGCTCTCAATTATTGCATGGTGGAAGAAGACGAGGACGAGCAAGGTCTATAAATGGAACCCATTTCCTTGCCCACAGACACACAATTAGTTGAGTGTTGTGCTGTGCTGTATGCAGCAGACGGGTAGAGGGTACAGCCGAAGATCAAGAAGCTTTTCTAGATCTCGTGTTGCAACTGAGGGCTTTTAAACATTATTATAATCTCTTTGGACTCTTAATCTTATTTAAACATTACTTCTAGTCAGCGGATTAAAAAAAAGGTTTCAGATTTTGTACTTGGGAGTTGGAAAATCTCCCAGTTTTAATAATTAGAAATCCTAACGATCCAACTGTCCTAATCTCTTGAACTAAAATGGCTACTCCTACTGCTCATGCCAATGGTAGTCTGCGTCTTGCTCTCTACTTTTCTTTTCTGTTTCATTATATATTGTTATTTTTATTTTTATTTTTATTTTTTCCTATTGTTTTGAGTTTGCTGCAGATAATTTATTGTTAGTCTCCCTGTTGTAGTCAGTTTCTTAGTTTTTGAGACCATTATAATTATGAAATTGAGAAATGTAGGAGAAGAGCGCAAAATACAGAGGAATTACTGGACACAACATTCTGCGGATTTAACAATAGAGTCCATGATGCTCGACTCCAAAGCCTCTGATCTTGACAAAGAAGAACGACCTGAGGTATATGCTGAGAAACTATAACCTCTTTTCTGTCTACATTCATGCTTATGGTCGAAATTGGTTTTCTTAGTAATTAGCAAATAGAAAAATGAGAAAATGCTGTCATGTTTCCTACGAGGGGAGAACAAACTTGGACTAAATTTAGTCCAGAGCTTAGGAATTATGGGAAACTTTGGATTAATTCTTCATAATTTTTCCATTGTGCAGGTAATGTCTGCCCTTCCACCGTACGAAGGGAAGTCAGTTCTTGAGCTTGGAGCTGGAATTGGTCGTTTCACTGGAGAATTGGCCCAGAAGGCTGCCCAAGTTCTTGCTTTGGACTTCATTGACAGTGTCATACACAAGGTAAACCACTAGCTATGCACGACAAAAGTGGAGATTCAATATAATTAAGCCTTTTTTTTTTTTTTTGGTCTCAGATTGCTAATGAAAGTTGTTTGTTTAATTTGTTATGCGAAAAATTTGTGGGAGGGAGGAACCCCATACCTAAGATACAAATTTATGAATGTGACGGTTCACACCCTATGGCGTAAATAATTTTTTTGTTACTAAAGTGCATCTAAATATGTGTGGTCTTATATGATTTACATGTATAATTTTTTTTTTTCATATCCAGAATGAAAAGATAAACGGACACTACAAAAATGTGAAGTTCATGTGCGCTGATGTGACATCGCCGGAGCTGAAAATCTCCGAAGGATCCGTGGATTTGATTTTCTCAAATTGGCTTCTCATGTATTTATCTGATAACGAGGTAAAAACCAAAAAAAAAAAAAAAAGTTGGACTGGTTTTTAAAGGCCACTTGCAATGCTTGTAGCACCGAAGACCGACCCTTGAGCATTATTCTCGTCCAATCTGGTTGGAAAGAAGGAAAAAGAAAACAACTATTGTTCTTTAAACAACTTTAATGATAGGGTGTAAAATCTATAAAACAGAAAATTGTAAAGCGGCTAATTATAATTAAAAAATGTGCGATATAACATTATTTCGTGTAAATTATGACATTATAAAATTATTGTCCTTTCCCCCTGTTAATCTTTCTGATTTTTACACATGGGAAATTCCGTGATATTGGCCTACACTGCGTTAGTGTTGAAATTTGGCTACTCTATTTTATATATAATAGGGACCACGTAGGTTCACTTTAATCCAAGGGTTCCAAAAGTTTTAATTATACTGTCTCCGTCCAAATATGTCCTCTAAAAATGATGATGTCCATTTCGATTTTTCTTTTTGTGGAAACTGTTTATTCAAATTTGTACTTAAAATTTAGTTTGATCGTTTATATGTTTATACGGTAATTCTTTTGTTTAGAAGTGTTTATTCCATTTTCCAATGGTCACAGGTTCAGAATTTGGCAGAAAGGAAGGTAAAATGGCTGAAGGTTGGTGGGTTCATCTTTTTCAGAGAATCTTGTTTCCACCAATCTGGAGACTGCAAGCGCAAACACAATCCAACCCATTACCGGGAACCTAGATTTTATACCAAGGTTTGCATTTTCATGTGCCCACTTGTTAATTCAACACATACAACTGTTTTAAAGTATTAAAGAAAGTGCACAAATTGTTGAAAAGGAAAAGGAATTATCTTAATTGGCCAATAAGATCAATTATACATGGTTAGAGATTTAGCTGAAATATTGAGGTGAACATGTCACAAGAAAAATCCCTTTTATGGCCATAACCTGTTATTTATAAACTATAAACTCTACTTTAATATACAACATATTTTTTAGATTAAGTTTTATTATTTTTATAAATAGCGGGTTATAATGAATAGGATTGCTCAAGCTATGATAATTAATAATCATTAATTACTGTCCTTGAGAAGGGTGAGTTTAGATCACAGCTGACGGCGGACTAACATTGCTATCAAATGATAGTGAGAGAGGTGTGGTCTAATATTTTATTGATTTTCTTTTTTCGTTTCCCCGTAGTCCCCAGCTCATGATAAGGCAGGACTCTAAGGCTGCCACGTGTGCAACTTCTATCACCCTTAACCATTGTGACATCATGGTTTTGTAACATACGGTCTATACCGGCAAATTGCGTTCCATTGAAACCATTGCGACATACGGTTTTGTAACATACGGTTGTTTGGTCGGTGCTTTATGGTTAGAGGGGTTTTCCGGTGATTTGAATGGTTTTTTTCTTTTAATAATCACCGGCCAAACAAAAATAATTTGTTTTTAGACGGGACAGTTTGATGTTTTTGACAAAAATTTAAGTAAACTAAATCACAAGCTTTTCATTGATGAAAATTACATCAAAATAAGAACATACGCATAACAAATAGTTTCTCATAAAGATCTTACAGCTAAAACAAATGCCCACCAATGATTCATTTTTTAAGAGTTATGTGATAGAAATCTGATTTATAAAAAAAAGAAGATAAACGAAAACAAAAAAATTCCTACCATATATGAGATTGCTTGTAAAAGGAGTAAAACTGCTTGAAAACCCTATAATTATTAGTAGAGAAGATAGCTTATGTTTTACCGGTGGAATAATGTGTTTTAGCTGTTAGATTAGGATTTTAACGCCCTCATCTATAACTATCTATGTTAAAAATTTGTAATGTATGATACTTAATCACTTCAAGTTACATATTAAAATGTTAAAAATTTAATATGTTTGCTAAAACATACGTGCTTCAGGAATAGAACAAAATTACCTTATAAACAAAGTGGCATATATGCATCTCATCTTTTAATTACTTCCCTTGCACGTTCACTCCTACCAAAACCAAGAGTTAATTAGCAGCTAATTTCTTAAGTCCTCCAAGCTAATGCTTGCAAAAATAATACACAAAAAATCTTTTATTATATTTCCAGTACAATTATAAATTAAGGTATCGTCTTGCTTTTGATGCAAGTTTTTTTATGCATAAAAAAAAAAAAAAA